>OY282560.1:69115368-69273368 GCA_958295665.1 Tipula vernalis
CGAAATCTGCAATTGTGCTCCGATTGTGGTTCTTGATACCTCAAGTGATAGGTCTCGGGACTTGTAATTGTTATGCCAAACCACATTAAAATTGGTTGATTATTTCCATACATTTCACAGAAAAATCGATTCGAAGAAATCACCTTACTATAGCTCAGCCGATTCAGAGCTGTAAAAATCCGAAATCTGCAATTGTGCTCCGATTGCGGTTCTTGATACCTCAAATGATAGGTCTCGGGACTTGTAATTGTTATGCCAAACCACATTAAAATTGGTTGATTATTTCCATACATTTAACAGAAAAATCGATTCGAAGAAATCACCTTACTATAGCTCAGCCGATTCAGAGCTGTAAAAATCCGAAATCTGCAATTGTGCTCCAATTGCGGTTCTTGATACCTTAAATGATAGGTCACGAGACCTTTAATTGCTATACCATACATTTCGTAGAAAGTTCGATTCGAAGAAAATCACCTTACTATAGCTCAGCCGATTCAGAGCTGTAAAAATCCGAAATCTGCAATTGTGCTCCAATTGCGGTTCTTGATACCTCAAATGATAGGTCTCGGGACTTGTAATTGTTATGCCAAACCACATTAAAATTGGTTGATTATTTCCATACATTTCACAGAAAAATCGATTCGAAGAAATCACCTTACTATAGCTCAGCCGATTCAGAGCTGTAAAAATCCGAAATCTGCAATTGTGCTCCAATTGCGGTTCTTGATACCTTAAATGATAGGTCACGAGACCTTTAATTGCTATACCATACATTTCGTAGAAAGTTCGATTCGAAGAAAATCACCTTACTATAGCTCAGCCGATTCAGAGCTGTAAAAATCCGAAATCTGCAATTGTGCTCCGATTGCGGTTCTTGATACCTCAAATGATAGGTCTCGGGACTTGTAATTGTTATGCCAAACCACATTAAAATTGGTTGATTATTTCCATACATTTAACAGAAAAATCGATTCGAAGAAATCACCTTACTATAGCTCAGCCGATTCAGAGCTGTAAAAATCCGAAATCTGCAATTGTGCTCCAATTGCGGTTCTTGATACCTTAAATGATAGGTCACGAGACCTTTAATTGCTATACCATACATTTCGTAGAAAGTTCGATTCGAAGAAAATCACCTTACTATAGCTCAGCCGATTCAGAGCTGTAAAAATCCGAAATCTGCAATTGTGCTCCAATTGCGGTTCTTGATACCTCAAATGATAGGTCTCGGGACTTGTAATTGTTATGCCAAACCACATTAAAATTGGTTGATTATTTCCATACATTTCACAGAAAAATCGATTCGAAGAAATCACCTTACTATAGCTCAGCCGATTCAGAGCTGTAAAAATCCGAAATCTGCAATTGTGCTCCGATTGCGGTTCTTGATACCTCAAATGATAGGTCTCGGGACTTGCAATTGTTATGCCAAACCACATTAAAATTGGTTGATTATTTCCATACATTTAACAGAAAAATCGATTCGAAGAAATCACCTTACTATAGCTCAGCCGATTCAGAGCTGTAAAAATCCGAAATCTGCAATTGTGCTCCGATTGCGGTTCTTGATACCTCAAATGATAGGTCTCGGGACTTGTAATTGTTATGCCAAACCACATTAAAATTGGTTGATTATTTCCATACATTTCACAGAAAAATCGATTCGAAGAAATCACCTTACTATAGCTCAGCCGATTCAGAGCTGTAAAAATCCGAAATCTGCAATTGTGCTCCGATTGCGGTTCTTGATACCTCAAATGATAGGTCTCGGGACTTGTAATTGTTATGCCAAACCACATTAAAATTGGTTGATTATTTCCATACATTTAACAGAAAAATCGATTCGAAGAAATCACCTTACTATAGCTCAGCCAATTCAGAGCTGTAAAAATCCGAAATCTGCAATTGTGCTCCAATTGCGGTTCTTGATACCTTAAATGATAGGTCACGAGACCTTTAATTGCTATACCATACATTTCGTAGAAAGTTCGATTCGAAGAAAATCACCTTACTATAGCTCAGCCGATTCAGAGCTGTAAAAATCCGAAATCTGCAATTGTGCTCCGATTGCGGTTCTTGATACCTCAAATGATAGGTCTCGGGACTTGTAATTGTTATGCCAAACCACATTAAAATTGGTTGATTATTTCCATACATTTAACAGAAAAATCGATTCGAAGAAATCACCTTACTATAGCTCAGCCGATTCAGAGCTGTAAAAATCCGAAATCTGCAATTGTGCTCCGATTGCGGTTCTTGATACCTCAAATGATAGGTCTCGGGACTTGTAATTGTTATGCCAAACCACATTAAAATTGGTTGATTATTTCCATACATTTCACAGAAAAATCGATTCGAAGAAATCACCTTACTATAGCTCAGCCGATCCAGAGCTGTAAAAATCCGAAATCTGCAATTGTGCTCCGATTGCGGTTCTTGATACCTCAAATGATAGGTCTCGGGACTTGTAATTGTTATGCCAAACCACATTAAAATTGGTTGATTATTTCCATACATTTAACAGAAAAATCGATTCGAAGAAATCACCTTACTATAGCTCAGCCGATTCAGAGCTGTAAAAATCCGAAATCTGCAATTGTGCTCCGATTGCGGTTCTTGATACCTCAAATGATAGGTCTCGGGACTTGTAATTGTTATGCCAAACCACATTAAAATTGGTTGATTATTTCCATACATTTCACAGAAAAATCGATTCGAAGAAATCACCTTACTATAGCTCAGCCGATTCAGAGCTGTAAAAATCCGAAATCTGCAATTGTGCTCCGATTGCGGTTCTTGATACCTCAAATGATAGGTCTCGGGACTTGTAATTGTTATGCCAAACCACATTAAAATTGGTTGATTATTTCCATACATTTAACAGAAAAATCGATTCGAAGAAATCACCTTACTATAGCTCAGCCGATTCAGAGCTGTAAAAATCCGAAATCTGCAATTGTGCTCCAATTGCGGTTCTTGATACCTTAAATGATAGGTCACGAGACCTTTAATTGCTATACCATACATTTCGTAGAAAGTTCGATTCGAAGAAAATCACCTTACTATAGCTCAGCCGATTCAGAGCTGTAAAAATCCGAAATCTGCAATTGTGCTCCAATTGCGGTTCTTGATACCTCAAATGATAGGTCTCGGGACTTGTAATTGTTATGCCAAACCACATTAAAATTGGTTGATTATTTCCATACATTTCACAGAAAAATCGATTCGAAGAAATCACCTTACTATAGCTCAGCCGATTCAGAGCTGTAAAAATCCGAAATCTGCAATTGTGCTCCGATTGCGGTTCTTGATACCTCAAATGATAGGTCTCGGGACTTGTAATTGTTATGCCAAACCACATTAAAATTGGTTGATTATTTCCATACATTTCACAGAAAAATCGATTCGAAGAAATCACCTTACTATAGCTCAGCCGATTCAGAGCTGTAAAAATCCGAAATCTGCAATTGTGCTCCGATTGCGGTTCTTGATACCTCAAATGATAGGTCTCGGGACTTGTAATTGTTATGCCAAACCACATTAAAATTGGTTGATTATTTCCATACATTTAACAGAAAAATCGATTCGAAGAAATCACCTTACTATAGCTCAGCCGATTCAGAGCTGTAAAAATCCGAAATCTGCAATTGTGCTCCAATTGCGGTTCTTGATACCTTAAATGATAGGTCACGAGACCTTTAATTGCTATACCATACATTTCGTAGAAAGTTCGATTCGAAGAAAATCACCTTACTATAGCTCAGCCGATTCAGAGCTGTAAAAATCCGAAATCTGCAATTGTGCTCCAATTGCGGTTCTTGATACCTCAAATGATAGGTCTCGGGACTTGTAATTGTTATGCCAAACCACATTAAAATTGGTTGATTATTTCCATACATTTAACAGAAAAATCGATTCGAAGAAATCACCTTACTATAGCTCAGCCGATTCAGAGCAGTAAAAATCCGAAATCTGCAATTGTGCTCCGATTGCGGTTCTTGATACCTCAAATGATAGGTCTCGGGACTTGTAATTGTTATGCCAAACCACATTAAAATTGGTTGATTATTTCCATACATTTAACAGAAAAATCGATTCGAAGAAATCACCTTACTATAGCTCAGCCGATTCAGAGCTGTAAAAATCCGAAATCTGCAATTGTGCTCCAATTGCGGTTCTTGATACCTTAAATGATAGGTCACGAGACCTGTAATTGCTATACCATACATTTCGTAGAAAGTTCGATTCGAAGAAAATCACCTTACTATAGCTCAGCCGATTCAGAGCTGTAAAAATCCGAAATCTGCAATTGTGCTCCGATTGCGGTTCTTGATACCTCAAATGATAGGTCTCGGGACTTGTAATTGTTATGCCAAACCACATTAAAATTGGTTGATTATTTCCATACATTTAACAGAAAAATCGATTCGAAGAAATCACCTTACTATAGCTCAGCCGATTCAGAGCTGTAAAAATCCGAAATCTGCAATTGTGCTCCAATTGCGGTTCTTGATACCTTAAATGATAGGTCACGAGACCTTTAATTGCTATACCATACATTTCGTAGAAAGTTCGATTCGAAGAAAATCACCTTACTATAGCTCAGCCGATTCAGAGCTGTAAAAATCCGAAATCTGCAATTGTGCTCCAATTGCGGTTCTTGATACCTCAAATGATAGGTCTCGGGACTTGTAATTGTTATGCCAAACCACATTAAAATTGGTTGATTATTTCCATACATTTAACAGAAAAATCGATTCGAAGAAATCACCTTACTATAGCTCAGCCGATTCAGAGCTGTAAAAATCCGAAATCTGCAATTGTGCTCCAATTGCGGTTCTTGATACCTTAAATGATAGGTCACGAGACCTTTAATTGCTATACCATACATTTCGTAGAAAGTTCGATTCGAAGAAAATCACCTTACTATAGCTCAGCCGATTCAGAGCTGTAAAAATCCGAAATCTGCAATTGTGCTCCAATTGCGGTTCTTGATACCTCAAATGATAGGTCTCGGGACTTGTAATTGTTATGCCAAACCACATTAAAATTGGTTGATTATTTCCATACATTTAACAGAAAAATCGATTCGAAGAAATCACCTTACTATAGCTCAGCCGATTCAGAGCAGTAAAAATCCGAAATCTGCAATTGTGCTCCGATTGCGGTTCTTGATACCTCAAATGATAGGTCTCGGGACTTGTAATTGTTATGCCAAACCACATTAAAATTGGTTGATTATTTCCATACATTTCACAGAAAAATCGATTCGAAGAAATCACCTTACTATAGCTCAGCCGATTCAGAGCTGTAAAAATCCGAAATCTGCAATTGTGCTCCGATTGCGGTTCTTAATACCTCAAATGATAGGTCTCGGGACTTGTAATTGTTATGCCAAACCACATTAAAATTGGTTGATTATTTCCATACATTTCACAGAAAAATCGATTCGAAGAAATCACCTTACTATAGCTCAGCCGATTCAGAGCTGTAAAAATCCGAAATCTGCAATTGTGCTCCGATTGCGGTTCTTGATACCTCAAATGATAGGTCTCGGGACTTGTAATTGTTATGCCAAACCACATTAAAATTGGTTGATTATTTCCATACATTTCACAGAAAAATCGATTCGAAGAAATCACCTTACTATAGCTCAGCCGATTCAGAGCAGTAAAAATCCGAAATCTGCAATTGTGCTCCGATTGCGGTTCTTGATACCTCAAATGATAGGTCTCGGGACTTGTAATTGTTATGCCAAACCACATTAAAATTGGTTGATTATTTCCATACATTTCACAGAAAAATCGATTCGAAGAAATCACCTTACTATAGCTCAGCCGATTCAGAGCTGTAAAAATCCGAAATCTGCAATTGTGCTCCGATTGCGGTTCTTGATACCTCAAATGATAGGTCTCGGGACTTGTAATTGTTATGCCAAACCACATTAAAATTGGTTGATTATTTCCATACATTTCACAGAAAAATCGATTCGAAGAAATCACCTTACTATAGCTCAGCCGATTCAGAGCAGTAAAAATCCGAAATCTGCAATTGTGCTCCAATTGCGGTTCTTGATACATTAAATGATAGGTCACGAGACCTGTAATTGCTATACCATACATTTCGTAGAAAGTTCGATTCGAAGAAAATCACCTTACTATAGCTCAGCCGATTCAGAGCTGTAAAAATCCGAAATCTGCAATTGTGCTCCGATTGCGGTTCTTGATACCTCAAATGATAGGTCTCGGGACTTGTAATTGTTATGCCAAACCACATTAAAATTGGTTGATTATTTCCATACATTTCACAGAAAAATCGATTCGAAGAAATCACCTTACTATAGCTCAGCCGATTCAGAGCTGTAAAAATCCGAAATCTGCAATTGTGCTCCGATTGCGGTTCTTGATACCTCAAATGATAGGTCTCGGGACTTGTAATTGTTATGCCAAACCACATTAAAATTGGTTGATTATTTCCATACATTTAACAGAAAAATCGATTCGAAGAAATCACCTTACTATAGCTCAGCCGATTCAGAGCTGTAAAAATCCGAAATCTGCAATTGTGCTCCAATTGCGGTTCTTGATACCTTAAATGATAGGTCACGAGACCTGTAATTGCTATACCATACATTTCGTAGAAAGTTCGATTCGAAGAAAATCACCTTACTATAGCTCAGCCGATTCAGAGCTGTAAAAATCCGAAATCTGCAATTGTGCTCCGATTGCGGTTCTTGATACCTCAAATGATAGGTCTCGGGACTTGTAATTGTTATGCCAAACCACATTAAAATTGGTTGATTATTTCCATACATTTCACAGAAAAATCGATTCGAAGAAATCACCTTACAGCTCAGCCGATTCAGAGCAGTAAAAATCCGAAATCTGCAATTGTGCTCCGATTGCGGTTCTTGATACCTCAAATGATAGGTCTCGGGACTTGTAATTGTTATGCCAAACCACATTAAAATTGGTTGATTATTTCCATACATTTCACAGAAAAATCGATTCGAAGAAATCACCTTACTATAGCTCAGCCGATTCAGAGCTGTAAAAATCCGAAATCTGCAATTGTGCTCCGATTGCGTTTCTTGATACCTCAAATGATAGGTCTCGGGACTTGTAATTGTTATGCCAAACCACATTAAAATTGGTTGATTATTTCCATACATTTCACAGAAATATCGATTCGAAGAAAATCACCTTACTATAGCTCAGCCGATTCAGAGCAGTAAAAATCCGAAATCTGCAATTGTGCTCCGATTGCGGTTCTTGATACCTCAAATGATAGGTCTCGGGACTTGTAATTGTTATGCCAAACCACATTAAAATTGGTTGATTATTTCCATACATTTCACAGAAAAATCGATTCGAAGAAATCACCTTACTATAGCTCAGCCGATTCAGAGCAGTAAAAATCCGAAATCTGCAATTGTGCTCCGATTGCGGTTCTTGATACCTCAAATGATAGGTCTCGGGACTTGTAATTGTTATGCCAAACCACATTAAAATTGGTTGATTATTTCCATACATTTAACAGAAAAATCGATTCGAAGAAATCACCTTACTATAGCTCAGCCGATTCAGAGCTGTAAAAATCCGAAATCTGCAATTGTGCTCCAATTGCGGTTCTTGATACATTAAATGATAGGTCACGAGACCTGTAATTGCTATACCATACATTTCGTAGAAAGTTCGATTCGAAGAAAATCACCTTACTATAGCTCAGCCGATTCAGAGCTGTAAAAATCCGAAATCTGCAATTGTGCTCCGATTGCGGTTCTTGATACCTCAAATGATAGGTCTCGGGACTTGTAATTGTTATGCCAAACCACATTAAAATTGGTTGATTATTTCCATACATTTCACAGAAAAATCGATTCGAAGAAATCACCTTACTATAGCTCAGCCGATTCAGAGCAGTAAAAATCCGAAATCTGCAATTGTGCTCCGATTGCGGTTCTTGATACCTCAAATGATAGGTCTCGGGACTTGTAATTGTTATGCCAAACGACATTAAAATTGGTTGATTATTTCCATACATTTCACAGAAAAATCGATTCGAAGAAATCACCTTACTATAGCTCAGCCGATTCAGAGCTGTAAAAATCCGAAATCTGCAATTGTGCTCCGATTGCGGTTCTTGATACCTCAAATGATAGGTCTCGGGACTTGTAATTGTTATGCCAAACCACATTAAAATTGGTTGATTATTTCCATACATTTCACAGAAAAATCGATTCGAAGAAATCACCTTACTATAGCTCAGCCGATTCAGAGCAGTAAAAATCCGAAATCTGCAATTGTGCTCCGATTGCGGTTCTTGATACCTCAAATGATAGGTCTCGGGACTTGTAATTGTTATGCCAAACCACATTAAAATTGGTTGATTATTTCCATACATTTCACAGAAAAATCGATTCGAAGAAATCACCTTACTATAGCTCAGCCGATTCAGAGCAGTAAAAATCCGAAATCTGCAATTGTGCTCCGATTGCGGTTCTTGATACCTCAAATGATAGGTCTCGGGACTTGTAATTGTTATGCCAAACCACATTAAAATTGGTTGATTATTTCCATACATTTCACAGAAAAATCGATTCGAAGAAATCACCTTACTATAGCTCAGCCGATTCAGAGCAGTAAAAATCCGAAATCTGCAATTGTGCTCCGATTGCGGTTCTTGATACCTCAAATGATAGGTCTCGGGACTTGTAATTGTTATGCCAAACCACATTAAAATTGGTTGATTATTTCCATACATTTAACAGAAAAATCGATTCGAAGAAATCACCTTACTATAGCTCAGCCGATTCAGAGCTGTACAAATCCGAAATCTGCAATTGTGCTCCAATTGCGGTTCTTGATACATTAAATGATAGGTCACGAGACCTGTAATTGCTATACCATACATTTCGTAGAAAGTTCGATTCGAAGAAAATCACCTTACTATAGCTCAGCCGATTCAGAGCTGTAAAAATCCGAAATCTGCAATTGTGCTCCGATTGCGGTTCTTGATACCTCAAATGATAGGTCTCGGGACTTGTAATTGTTATGCCAAACCACATTAAAATTGGTTGATTATTTCCATACATTTCACAGAAAAATCGATTCGAAGAAATCACCTTACTATAGCTCAGCCGATTCAGAGCAGTAAAAATCCGAAATCTGCAATTGTGCTCCGATTGCGGTTCTTGATACCTCAAATGATAGGTCTCGGGACTTGTAATTGTTATGCCAAACCACATTAAAATTGGTTGATTATTTCCATACATTTAACAGAAAAATCGATTCGAAGAAATCACCTTACTATAGCTCAGCCGATTCAGAGCTGTAAAAATACGAAATCTGCAATTGTGCTCCAATTGCGGTTCTTGATACATTAAATGATAGGTCACGAGACCTGTAATTGCTATACCATACATTTCGTAGAAAGTTCGATTCGAAGAAAATCACCTTACTATAGCTCAGCCGATTCAGAGCTGTAAAAATCCGAAATCTGCAATTGTGCTCCGATTGCGGTTCTTGATACCTCAAATGATAGGTCTCGGGACTTGTAATTGTTATGCCAAACCACATTAAAATTGGTTGATTATTTCCATACATTTCACAGAAAAATCGATTCGAAGAAATCACCTTACTATAGCTCAGCCGATTCAGAGCTGTAAAAATCCGAAATCTGCAATTGTGCTCCGATTGCGGTTCTTGATACCTCAAATGATAGGTCTCGGGACTTGTAATTGTTATGCCAAACCACATTAAAATTGGTTGATTATTTCCATACATTTCACAGAAAAATCGATTCGAAGAAATCACCTTACTATAGCTCAGCCGATTCAGAGCTGTAAAAATCCGAAATCTGCAATTGTGCTCCGATTGCGGTTCTTGATACCTCAAATGATAGGTCTCGGGACTTGTAATTGTTATGCCAAACCACATTAAAATTGGTTGATTATTTCCATACATTTCACAGAAAAATCGATTCGAAGAAATCACCTTACTATAGCTCAGCCGATTCAGAGCTGTAAAAATCCGAAATCTGCAATTGTGCTCCGATTGCGTTTCTTGATACCTCAAATGATAGGTCTCGGGACTTGTAATTGTTATGCCAAACCACATTAAAATTGGTTGATTATTTCCATACATTTCACAGAAAAATCGATTCGAAGAAAATCACCTTACTATAGCTCAGCCGATTCAGAGCAGTAAAAATCCGAAATCTGCAATTGTGCTCCGATTGCGGTTCTTGATACCTCAAATGATAGGTCTCGGGACTTGTAATTGTTATGCCAAACCACATTAAAATTGGTTGATTATTTCCATACATTTCACAGAAAAATCGATTCGAAGAAATCACCTTACTATAGCTCAGCCGATTCAGAGCTGTAAAAATCCGAAATCTGCAATTGTGCTCCGATTGCGGTTCTTGATACCTCAAATGATAGGTCTCGGGACTTGTAATTGTTATGCCAAACCACATTAAAATTGGTTGATTATTTCCATACATTTAACAGAAAAATCGATTCGAAGAAATCACCTTACTATAGCTCAGCCGATTCAGAGCTGTAAAAATCCGAAATCTGCAATTGTGCTCCAATTGCGGTTCTTGATACCTTAAATGATAGGTCACGAGACCTGTAATTGCTATACCATACATTTCGTAGAAAGTTCGATTCGAAGAAAATCACCTTACTATAGCTCAGCCGATTCAGAGCTGTAAAAATCCGAAATCTGCAATTGTGCTCCGATTGCGGTTCTTGATACCTCAAATGATAGGTCTCGGGACTTGTAATTGTTATGCCAAACCACATTAAAATTGGTTGATTATTTCCATACATTTAACAGAAAAATCGATTCGAAGAAATCACCTTACTATAGCTCAGCCGATTCAGAGCTGTAAAAATCCGAAATCTGCAATTGTGCTCCAATTGCGGTTCTTGATACCTTAAATGATAGGTCACGAGACCTTTAATTGCTATACCATACATTTCGTAGAAAGTTCGATTCGAAGAAAATCACCTTACTATAGCTCAGCCGATTCAGAGCTGTAAAAATCCGAAATCTGCAATTGTGCTCCGATTGCGGTTCTTGATACCTCAAATGATAGGTCTCGGGACTTGTAATTGTTATGCCAAACCACATTAAAATTGGTTGATTATTTCCATACATTTAACAGAAAAATCGATTCGAAGAAATCACCTTACTATAGCTCAGCCGATTCAGAGCTGTAAAAATCCGAAATCTGCAATTGTGCTCCAATTGCGGTTCTTGATACCTTAAATTATAGGTCACGAGACCTGTAATTGCTATACCATACATTTCGTAGAAAGTTCGATTCGAAGAAAATCACCTTACTATAGCTCAGCCGATTCAGAGCTGTAAAAATCCGAAATCTGCAATTGTGCTCCGATTGCGGTTCTTGATACCTCAAATGATAGGTCTCGGGACTTGTAATTGTTATGCCAAACCACATTAAAATTGGTTGATTATTTCCATACATTTAACAGAAAAATCGATTCGAAGAAATCACCTTACTATAGCTCAGCCGATTCAGAGCTGTAAAAATCCGAAATCTGCAATTGTGCTCCAATTGCGGTTCTTGATACCTTAAATGATAGGTCACGAGACCTTTAATTGCTATACCATACATTTCGAAGAAAGTTCGATTCGAAGAAAATCACCTTACTATAGCTCAGCCGATTCAGAGCTGTAAAAATCCGAAATCTGCAATTGTGCTCCGATTGCGGTTCTTGATACCTCAAATGATAGGTCTCGGGACTTGTAATTGTTATGCCAAACCACATTAAAATTGGTTGATTATTTCCATTAATTTAACAGAAAAATCGATTCGAAGAAATCACCTTACTATAGCTCAGCCGATTCAGAGCTGTAAAAATCCGAAATCTGCAATTGTGCTCCAATTGCGGTTCTTGATACCTTAAATGATAGGTCACGAGACCTTTAATTGCTATACCATACATTTCGTAGAAAGTTCGATTCGAAGAAAATCACCTTACTATAGCTCAGCCGATTCAGAGCTGTAAAAATCCGAAATCTGCAATTGTGCTCCGATTGCGGTTCTTGATACCTCAAATGATAGGTCTCGGGACTTGTAATTGTTATGCCAAACCACATTAAAATTGGTTGATTATTTCCATACATTTAACAGAAAAATCGATTCGAAGAAATCACCTTACTATAGCTCAGCCGATTCAGAGCTGTAAAAATCCGAAATCTGCAATTGTGCTCCGATTGCGGTTCTTGATACCTCAAATGATAGGTCTCGGGACTTGTAATTGTTATGCCAAACCACATTAAAATTGGTTGATTATTTCCATTAATTTAACAGAAAAATCGATTCGAAGAAATCACCTTACTATAGCTCAGCCGATTCAGAGCTGTAAAAATCCGAAATCTGCAATTGTGCTCCAATTGCGGTTCTTGATACCTTAAATGATAGGTCACGAGACCTTTAATTGCTATACCATACATTTCGTAGAAAGTTCGATTCGAAGAAAATCACCTTACTATAGCTCAGCCGATTCAGAGCTGTAAAAATCCGAAATCTGCAATTGTGCTCCAATTGCGGTTCTTGATACCTCAAATGATAGGTCTCGGGACTTGTAATTGTTATGCCAAACCACATTAAAATTGGTTGATTATTTCCATACATTTCACAGAAAAATCGATTCGAAGAAATCACCTTACTATAGCTCAGCCGATTCAGAGCAGTAAAAATCCGAAATCTGCAATTGTGCTCCGATTGCGGTTCTTGATACCTCAAATGATAGATCTCGGGACTCGTAATTGTTATGCCAAACCACATTAAAATTGGTTGATTATTTCCATACATTTCACAGAAAAATCGATTCGAAGAAATCACCTTACTATAGCTCAGCCGATTCAGAGCTGTAAAAATCCGAAATCTGCAATTGTGCTCCAATTGCGGTTCTTGATACATTAAATGATAGGTCTCGGGACTTGTAATTGTTATGCCAAACCACATTAAAATTGGTTGATTATTTCCATTAATTTAACAGAAAAATCGATTCGAAGAAATCACCTTACTATAGCTCAGCCGATTCAGAGCTGTAAAAATCCGAAATCTGCAATTGTGCTCCAATTGCGGTTCTTGATACCTTAAATGATAGGTCACGAGACCTTTAATTGCTATACCATACATTTCGTAGAAAGTTCGATTCGAAGAAAATCACCTTACTATAGCTCAGCCGATTCAGAGCTGTAAAAATCCGAAATCTGCAATTGTGCTCCAATTGCGGTTCTTGATACCTCAAATGATAGGTCTCGGGACTCGTAATTGTTATGCCAAACCACATTAAAATTGGTTGATTATTTCCATACATTTCACAGAAAAATCGATTCGAAGAAATCACCTTACTATAGCTCAGCCGATTCAGAGCTGTAAAAATCCGAAATCTGCAATTGTGCTCCAATTGCGGTTCTTGATACATTAAATGATAGGTCTCGGGACTTGTAATTGTTATGCCAAACCACATTAAAATTGGTTGATTATTTCCATTAATTTAACAGAAAAATCGATTCGAAGAAATCACCTTACTATAGCTCAGCCGATTCAGAGCAGTAAAAATCCGAAATCTGCAATTGTGCTCCAATTGCGGTTCTTGATACCTTAAATGATAGGTCACGAGACCTTTAATTGCTATACCATACATTTCGTAGAAAGTTCGATTCGAAGAAAATCACCTTACTATAGCTCAGCCGATTCAGAGCTGTAAAAATCCGAAATCTGCAATTGTGCTCCAATTGCGGTTCTTGATACCTCAAATGATAGGTCTCGGGACTTGTAATTGTTATGCCAAACCACATTAAAATTGGTTGATTATTTCCATACATTTCACAGAAAAATCGATTCGAAGAAATCACCTTACTATAGCTCAGCCGATTCAGAGCTGTAAAAATCCGAAATCTGCAATTGTACTCCAATTGCGGTTCTTGATACCTTAAATGATAGGTCACGAGACCTGTAATTGCTATACCATACATTTCGTAGAAAGTTCGATTCGAAGAAAATCACCTTACTATAGCTCAGCCGATTCAGAGCTGTAAAAATCCGAAATCTGCAATTGTGCTCCAATTGCGGTTCTTGATACCTCAAATGATAGGTCTCGGGACTTGTAATTGTTATGCCAAACCACATTAAAATTGGTTGATTATTTCCATACATTTAACAGAAAAATCGATTCGAAGAAATCACCTTACTATAGCTCAGCCGATTCAGAGCTGTAAAAATCCGAAATCTGCAATTGTGCTCCAATTGCGGTTCTTGATACCTCAAATGATAGGTCTCGGGACTTGTAATTGTTATGCCAAACCACATTAAAATTGGTTGATTATTTCCATACATTTCACAGAAAAATCGATTCGAAGAAATCACCTTACTATAGCTCAGCCGATTCAGAGCAGTAAAAATCCGAAATCTGCAATTGTGCTCCGATTGCGGTTCTTGATACCTCAAATGATAGGTCTCGGGACTTGTAATTGTTATGCCAAACCACTTTAAAATTGGTTGATTATTTCCATACATTTAACAGAAAAATCGATTCGAAGAAATCACCTTACTATAGCTCAGCTGATTCAGAGCTGTAAAAATCCGAAATCTGCAATTGTGCTCCAATTGCGGTTCTTGATACCTCAAATGATAGGTCACGAGACCTGTAATTGATATACCATACATTTCGTAGAAAGTTCGATTCGAAGAAAATCACCTTACTATAGCTCAGCCGATTCAGAGCTGTAAAAATCCGAAATCTGCAATTGTGCTCCGATTGCGGTTCTTGATACCTCAAATGATAGGTCTCGGGACTTGTAATTGTTATGCCAAACCACATTAAAATTGGTTGATTATTTCCATACATTTAACAGAAAAATCGATTCGAAGAAATCACCTTACTATAGCTCAGCCGATTCAGAGCTGTAAAAATCCGAAATCTGCAATTGTGCTCCAATTGCGGTTCTTGATACCTTAAATGATAGGTCACGAGACCTTTAATTGCTATACCATACATTTCGTAGAAAGTTCGATTCGAAGAAAATCACCTTACTATAGCTCAGCCGATTCAGAGCTGTAAAAATCCGAAATCTGCAATTGTGCTCCGATTGCGGTTCTTGATACCTCAAATGATAGGTCTCGGGACTTGTAATTGTTATGCCAAACCACATTAAAATTGGTTGATTATTTCCATACATTTAACAGAAAAATCGATTCGAAGAAATCACCTTACTATAGCTCAGCCGATTCAGAGCTGTAAAAATCCGAAATCTGCAATTGTGCTCCAATTGCGGTTCTTGATACCTTAAATGATAGGTCACGAGACCTGTAATTGCTATACCATACATTTCGTAGAAAGTTCGATTCGAAGAAAATCACCTTACTATAGCTCAGCCGATTCAGAGCTGTAAAAATCCGAAATCTGCAATTGTGCTCCAATTGCGGTTCTTGATACCTCAAATGATAGGTCTCGGGACTTGTAATTGTTATGCCAAACCACATTAAAATTGGTTGATTATTTCCATACATTTCACAGAAAAATCGATTCGAAGAAATCACCTTACTATAGCTCAGCCGATTCAGAGCTGTAAAAATCCGAAATCTGCAATTGTGCTCCGATTGCGGTTCTTGATACCTCAAATGATAGGTCTCGGGACTTGTAATTGTTATGCCAAACCACATTAAAATTGGTTGATTATTTCCATACATTTCACAGAAAAATCGATTCGAAGAAATCACCTTACTATAGCTCAGCCGATTCAGAGCAGTAAAAATCCGAAATCTGCAATTGTGCTCCGATTGCGGTTCTTGATACCTCAAATGATAGGTCTCGGGACTTGTAATTGTTATGCCAAACCACATTAAAATTGGTTGATTATTTCCATACATTTCACAGAAAAATCGATTCGAAGAAATCACCTTACTATAGCTCAGCCGATTCAGAGCAGTAAAAATCCGAAATCTGCAATTGTGCTCCGATTGCGGTTCTTGATACCTCAAATGATAGGTCTCGGGACTTGTAATTGTTATGCCAAACCACATTAAAATTGGTTGATTATTTCCATACATTTCACAGAAAAATCGATTCGAAGAAATCACCTTACTATAGCTCAGCCGATTCAGAGCTGTAAAAATCCGAAATCTGCAATTGTGCTCCGATTGCGGTTCTTGATACCTCAAATGATAGGTCTCGGGACTTGTAATTGTTATGCCAAACCACATTAAAATTGGTTGATTATTTCCATACATTTAACAGAAAAATCGATTCGAAGAAATCACCTTACTATAGCTCAGCCGATTCAGAGCAGTAAAAATCCGAAATCTGCAATTGTGCTCCGATTGCGGTTCTTGATACCTCAAATGATAGGTCTCGGGACTTGTAATTGTTATGCCAAACCACTTTAAAATTGGTTGATTATTTCCATACATTTAACAGAAAAATCGATTCGAAGAAATCACCTTACTATAGCTCAGCCGATTCAGAGCTGTAAAAATCCGAAATCTGCAATTGTGCTCCAATTGCGGTTCTTGATACCTTAAATGATAGGTCACGAGACCTGTAATTGCTATACCATACATTTCGTAGAAAGTTCGATTCGAAGAAAATCACCTTACTATAGCTCAGCCGATTCAGAGCTGTAAAAATCCGAAATCTGCAATTGTGCTCCGATTGCGGTTCTTGATACCTCAAATGATAGGTCTCGGGACTTGTAATTGTTATGCCAAACCACATTAAAATTGGTTGATTATTTCCATACATTTCACAGAAAAATCGATTCGAAGAAATCACCTTACTATAGCTCAGCCGATTCAGAGCAGTAAAAATCCGAAATCTGCAATTGTGCTCCGATTGCGGTTCTTGATACCTCAAATGATAGGTCTCGGGACTTGTAATTGTTATGCCAAACCACTTTAAAATTGGTTGATTATTTCCATACATTTAACAGAAAAATCGATTCGAAGAAATCACCTTACTATAGCTCAGCCGATTCAGAGCTGTAAAAATCCGAAATCTGCAATTGTGCTCCAATTGCGGTTCTTGATACCTTAAATGATAGGTCACGAGACTAATTGCTATACCATACATTTTGTAGAAAGTTCGATTCGAAGAAAATCACCTTACTATAGCTCAGCCGATTCAGAGCTGTAAAAATCCGAAATCTGCAATTGTGCTCCAATTGCGGTTCTTGATACCTCAAATGATAGGTCTCGGGACTTGTAATTGTTATGCCAAACCACATTAAAATTGGTTGATAATTTCCATACATTTCACAGAAAAATCGATTCGAAGAAATCACCTTACTATAGCTCAGCCGATTCAGAGCTGTAAAAATCCGAAATCTGCAATTGTGCTCCAATTGCGGTTCTTGATACCTTAAATGATAGGTCACGAGACCTTTAATTGCTATACCATACATTTCGTAGAAAGTTCGATTCGAAGAAAATCACCTTACTATAGCTCAGCCGATTCAGAGCTGTAAAAATCCGAAATCTGCAATTGTGCTCCAATTGCGGTTCTTGATACCTCAAATGATAGGTCTCGGGACTTGTAATTGTTATGCCAAACCACATTAAAATTGGTTGATTATTTCCATACATTTCACAGAAAAATCGATTCGAAGAAATCACCTTACTATAGCTCAGCCGATTCAGAGCTGTAAAAATCCGAAATCTGCAATTGTGCTCCAATTGCGGTTCTTGATACCTTAAATGATAGGTCACGAGACCTGTAATTGCTATACCATACATTTCGTAGAAAGTTCGATTCGAAGAAAATCACCTTACTATAGCTCAGCCGATTCAGAGCTGTAAAAATCCGAAATCTGCAATTGTGCTCCAATTGCGGTTCTTGATACCTCAAATGATAGGTCTCGGGACTTGTAATTGTTATGCCAAACCACATTAAAATTGGTTGATTATTTCCATACATTTCACAGAAAAATCGATTCGAAGAAATCACCTTACTATAGCTCAGCCGATTCAGAGCTGTAAAAATCCGAAATCTGCAATTGTGCTCCAATTGCGGTTCTTGATACCTTAAATGATAGGTCACGAGACCTTTAATTGCTATACCATACATTTCGTAGAAAGTTCGATTCGAAGAAAATCACCTTACTATAGCTCAGCCGATTCAGAGCTGTAAAAATCCGAAATCTGCAATTGTGCTCCTATTGCGGTTCTTGATACCTCAAATGATAGGTCTCGGGACTTGTAATTGTTATGCCAAACCACATTAAAATTGGTTGATTATTTCCATACATTTCACAGAAAAATCGATTCAAAGAAATCACCTTACTATAGCTCAGCCGATTCAGAGCTGTAAAAATCCGAAATCTGCAATTGTGCTCCGATTGCGGTTCTTGATACCTCAAATGATAGGTCTCGGGACTTGTAATTGTTATGCCAAACCACATTAAAATTGGTTGATTATTTCCATACATTTCACAGAAAAATCGATTCGAAGAAATCACCTTACTATAGCTCAGCCGATTCAGAGCTGTAAAAATCCGAAATCTGCAATTGTGCTCCAATTGCGGTTCTTGATACCTTAAATGATAGGTCACGAGACCTGTAATTGCTATACCATACATTTCGTAGAAAGTTCGATTCGAAGAAAATCACCTTACTATAGCTCAGCCGATTCAGAGCTGTAAAAATCCGAAATCTGCAATTGTGCTCCAATTGCGGTTCTTGATACCTCAAATGATAGGTCTCGGGACTTGTAATTGTTATGCCAAACCACATTAAAATTGGTTGATTATTTCCATACATTTCACAGAAAAATCGATTCGAAGAAATCACCTTACTATAGCTCAGCCGATTCAGAGCTGTAAAAATCCGAAATCTGCAATTGTGCTCCAATTGCGGTTCTTGATACCTTAAATGATAGGTCACGAGACCTTTAATTGCTATACCATACATTTCGTAGAAAGTTCGATTCGAAGAAAATCACCTTACTATAGCTCAGCCGATTCAGAGCTGTAAAAATCCGAAATCTGCAATTGTGCTCCTATTGCGGTTCTTGATACCTCAAATGATAGGTCTCGGGACTTGTAATTGTTATGCCAAACCACATTAAAATTGGTTGATTATTTCCATACATTTCACAGAAAAATCGATTCAAAGAAATCACCTTACTATAGCTCAGCCGATTCAGAGCTGTAAAAATCCGAAATCTGCAATTGTGCTCCGATTGCGGTTCTTGATACCTCAAATGATAGGTCTCGGGACTTGTAATTGTTATGCCAAACCACATTAAAATTGGTTGATTATTTCCATACATTTCACAGAAAAATCGATTCGAAGAAATCACCTTACTATAGCTCAGCCGATTCAGAGCTGTAAAAATCCGAAATCTGCAATTGTGCTCCAATTGCGGTTCTTGATACCTTAAATGATAGGTCACGAGACCTGTAATTGCTATACCATACATTTCGTAGAAAGTTCGATTCGAAGAAAATCACCTTACTATAGCTCAGCCGATTCAGAGCTGTAAAAATCCGAAATCTGCAATTGTGCTCCAATTGCGGTTCTTGATACCTCAAATGATAGGTCTCGGGACTTGTAATTGTTATGCCAAACCACATTAAAATTGGTTGATTATTTCCATACATTTCACAGAAAAATCGATTCGAAGAAATCACCTTACTATAGCTCAGCCGATTCAGAGCTGTAAAAATCCGAAATCTGCAATTGTGCTCCAATTGCGGTTCTTGATACCTCAAATGATAGGTCACGAGACCTTTAATTGCTATACCATACATTTCGTAGAAAGTTCGATTCGAAGAAAATCACCTTACTATAGCTCAGCCGATTCAGAGCTGTAAAAATCCGAAATCTGCAATTGTGCTCCAATTGCGGTTCTTGATACCTCAAATGATAGGTCTCGGGACTTGTAATTGTTATGCCAAACCACATTAAAATTGGTTGATTATTTCCATACATTTCACAGAAAAATCGATTCGAAGAAATCACCTTACTATAGCTCAGCCGATTCAGAGCTGTAAAAATCCGAAATCTGCAATTGTGCTCCAATTGCGGTTCTTGATACCTTAAATGATAGGTCACGAGACCTTTAATTGCTATACCATACATTTCGTAGAAAGTTCGATTCGAAGAAAATCACCTTACTATAGCTCAGCCGATTCAGAGCTGTAAAAATCCGAAATCTGCAATTGTGCTCCTATTGCGGTTCTTGATACCTCAAATGATAGGTCTCGGGACTTGTAATTGTTATGCCAAACCACATTAAAATTGGTTGATTATTTCCATACATTTCACAGAAAAATCGATTCGAAGAAATCACCTTACTATAGCTCAGCCGATTCAGAGCTGTAAAAATCCGAAATCTGCAATTGTGCTCCGATTGCGGTTCTTGATACCTCAAATGATAGGTCTCGGGACTTGTAATTGTTATGCCAAACCACATTAAAATTGGTTGATTATTTCCATACATTTCACAGAAAAATCGATTCGAAGAAATCACCTTACTATAGCTCAGCCGATTCAGAGCTGTAAAAATCCGAAATCTGCAATTGTGCTCCAATTGCGGTTCTTGATACCTTAAATGATAGGTCACAAGACCTGTAATTGCTATACCATACATTTCGTAGAAAGTTCGATTCGAAGAAAATCACCTTACTATAGCTCAGCCGATTCAGAGCTGTAAAAATCCGAAATCTGCAATTGTGCTCCAATTGCGGTTCTTGATACCTCAAATGATAGGTCTCGGGACTTGTAATTGTTATGCCAAACCACATTAAAATTGGTTGATTATTTCCATACATTTCACAGAAAAATCGATTCGAAGAAATCACCTTACTATAGCTCAGCCGATTCAGAGCTGTAAAAATCCGAAATCTGCAATTGTGCTCCAATTGCGGTTCTTGATACCTCAAATGATAGGTCACGAGACCTTTAATTGCTATACCATACATTTCGTAGAAAGTTCGATTCGAAGAAAATCACCTTACTATAGCTCAGCCGATTCAGAGCTGTAAAAATCCGAAATCTGCAATTGTGCTCCAATTGCGGTTCTTGATACCTCAAATGATAGGTCTCGGGACTTGTAATTGTTATGCCAAACCACATTAAAATTGGTTGATTATTTCCATACATTTAACAGAAAAATCGATTCGAAGAAATCACCTTACTATAGCTCAGCCGATTCAGAGCTGTAAAAATCCGAAATCTGCAATTGTGCTCCAATTGCGGTTCTTGATACCTTAAATGATAGGTCACGAGACCTGTAATTGCTATACCATACATTTCGTAGAAAGTTCGATTCGAAGAAAATCACCTTACTATAGCTCAGCCGATTCAGAGCTGTAAAAATCCGAAATCTGCAATTGTGCTCCGATTGCGGTTCTTGATACCTCAAATGATAGGTCTCGGGACTTGTAATTGTTATGCCAAACCACATTAAAATTGGTTGATTATTTCCATACATTTAACAGAAAAATCGATTCGAAGAAATCACCTTACTATAGCTCAGCCGATTCAGAGCTGTAAAAATCCGAAATCTGCAATTGTGCTCCAATTGCGGTTCTTGATACCTTAAATGATAGGTCACGAGACCTTTAATTGCTATACCATACATTTCGTAGAAAGTTCGATTCGAAGAAAATCACCTTACTATAGCTCAGCCGATTCAGAGCTGTAAAAATCCGAAATCTGCAATTGTGCTCCAATTGCGGTTCTTGATACCTCAAATGATAGGTCTCGGGACTTGTAATTGTTATGCCAAACCACATTAAAATTGGTTGATTATTTCCATACATTTCACAGAAAAATCGATTCGAAGAAATCACCTTACTATAGCTCAGCCGATTCAGAGCAGTAAAAATCCGAAATCTGCAATTGTGCTCCGATTGCGGTTCTTGATACCTCAAATGATAGGTCTCGGGACTTGTAATTGTTATGCCAAACCACATTAAAATTGGTTGATTATTTCCATACATTTAACAGAAAAATCGATTCGAAGAAATCACCTTACTATAGCTCAGCCGATTCAGAGCTGTAAAAATCCGAAATCTGCAATTGTGCTCCAATTGCGGTTCTTGATACCTTAAATGATAGGTCACGAGACCTGTAATTGCTATACCATACATTTCGTAGAAAGTTCGATTCGAAGAAAATCACCTTACTATAGCTCAGCCGATTCAGAGCTGTAAAAATCCGAAATCTGCAATTGTGCTCCGAATGCGGTTCTTGATACCTCAAATGATAGGTCTCGGGACTTGTAATTGTTATGCCAAACCACATTAAAATTGGTTGATTATTTCCATACATTTCACAGAAAAACCGATTCGAAGAAATCACCTTACTATAGCTCAGCCGATTCAGAGCTGTAAAAATCCGAAATCTGCAATTGTGCTCCAATTGCGGTTCTTGATACCTCAAATGATGTAATTGATATACCATACATTTCGTAGAAAGTTCGATTCGAAGAAAATCACCTTACTATAGCTCAGCCGATTCAGAGCAGTAAAAATCCGAAATCTGCAATTGTGCTCCGATTGCGGTTCTTGATACCTCAAATGATAGGTCTCGGGACTTGTAATTGTTATGCCAAACCACATTAAAATTGGTTGATTATTTCCATACATTTAACAGAAAAATCGATTCGAAGAAATCACCTTACTATAGCTCAGCCGATTCAGAGCTGTAAAAATCCGAAATCTGCAATTGTGCTCCAATTGCGGTTCTTGATACCTTAAATGATAGGTCACGAGACCTTTAATTGCTATACCATACATTTCGTAGAAAGTTCGATTCGAAGAAAATCACCTTACTATAGCTCAGCCGATTCACAACTGTAAAAATCCGAAATCTGCAATTGTGCTCCAATTGCGGTTCTTGATACCTCAAATGATAGGTCTCGGAACTTGTAATTGTTATGCCAAACCACATTAAAATTGGTTGATTATTTCCATACATTTCACAGAAAAATCGATTCGAAGAAATCACCTTACTATAGCTCAGCCGATTCAGAGCTGTAAAAATCCGAAATCTGCAATTGTGCTCCAATTGCGGTTCTTGATACCTTAAATAATAGGTCACGAGACCTTTAATTGCTATACCTTACATTTCGTAGAAAGTTCGATTCGAAGAAAATCACCTTACTATAGCTCAGCCGATTCAGAGCTGTAAAAATCCGAAATCTGCAATTGTGCTCCAATTGCGGTTCTTGATACCTCAAATGATAGGTCTCGGGACTTGTAATTGTTATGCCAAACCACATTAAAATTGGTTGATTATTTCCATACATTTAACAGAAAAATCGATTCGAAGAAATCACCTTACTATAGCTCAGCCGATTCAGAGCTGTAAAAATCCGAAATCTGCAATTGTGCTCCAATTGCGGTTCTTGATACCTTAAATGATAGGTCACGAGACCTGTAATTGCTATACCATACATTTCGTAGAAAGTTCGATTCGAAGAAAATCACCTTACTATAGCTCAGCCGATTCAGAGCTGTAAAAATCCGAAATCTGCAATTGTGCTCCGATTGCGGTTCTTGATACCTCAAATGATAGGTCTCGGGACTTGTAATTGTTATGCCAAACCACATTAAAATTGGTTGATTATTTCCATACATTTAACAGAAAAATCGATTCGAAGAAATCACCTTACTATAGCTCAGCCGATTCAGAGCTGTAAAAATCCGAAATCTGCAATTGTGCTCCAATTGCGGTTCTTGATACCTTAAATGATAGGTCACGAGACCTTTAATTGCTATACCTTACATTTCGTAGAAAGTTCGATTCGAAGAAAATCACCTTACTATAGCTCAGCCGATTCAGAGCTGTAAAAATCCGAAATCTGCAATTGTGCTCCGATTGCGGTTCTTGATACCTCAAATGATAGGTCTCGGGACTTGTAATTGTTATGCCAAACCACATTAAAATTGGTTGATTATTTCCATACATTTAACAGAAAAATCGATTCGAAGAAATCACCTTACTATAGCTCAGCCGATTCAGAGCTGTAAAAATCCGAAATCTGCAATTGTGCTCCAATTGCGGTTCTTGATACCTTAAATGATAGGTCACGAGACCTGTAATTGCTATACCATACATTTCGTAGAAAGTTCGATTCGAAGAAAATCACCTTACTATAGCTCAGCCGATTCAGAGCTGTAAAAATCCGAAATCTGCAATTGTGCTCCGATTGCGGTTCTTGATACCTCAAATGATAGGTCTCGGGACTTGTAATTGTTATGCCAAACCACATTAAAATTGGTTGATTATTTCCATACATTTCACAGAAAAACCGATTCGAAGAAATCACCTTACTATAGCTCAGCCGATTCAGAGCTGTAAAAATCCGAAATCTGCAATTGTGCTCCAATTGCGGTTCTTGATACCTTAAATGATAGGTCACGAGACCTTTAATTGCTATACCATACATTTCGTAGAAAGTTCGATTCGAAGAAAATCACCTTACTATAGCTCAGCCGATTCAGAGCTGTAAAAATCCGAAATCTGCAATTGTGCTCCGATTGCGGTTCTTGATACCTCAAATGATAGGTCTCGGGACTTGTAATTGTTATGCCAAACCACATTAAAATTGGTTGATTATTTCCATACATTTCACAGAAAAATCGATTCGAAGAAATCACCTTACTATAGCTCAGCCGATTCAGAGCTGTAAAAATCCGAAATCTGCAATTGTGCTCCAATTGCGGTTCTTAATACCTTAAATGATAGGTCACGAGACCTGTAATTGCTATACCATACATTTCGTAGAAAGTTCGATTCGAAGAAAATCACCTTACTATAGCTCAGCCGATTCAGAGCTGTAAAAATCCGAAATCTGCAATTGTGCTCCGGTTGCGGTTCTTGATACCTCAAATGATAGGTCTCGGGACTTGTAATTGTTATGCCAAACCACATTAAAATTGGTTGATTATTTCCATACATTTAACAGAAAAATCGATTCGAAGAAATCACCTTACTATAGCTCAGCCGATTCAGAGCTGTAAAAATCCGAAATCTGCAATTGTGCTCCAATTGCGGTTCTTGATACCTTAAATGATAGGTCACGAGACCTTTAATTGCTATACCATACATTTCGTAGAAAGTTCGATTCGAAGAAAATCACCTTACTATAGCTCAGCCGATTCAGAGCTGTAAAAATCCGAAATCTGCAATTGTGCTCCAATTGCGGTTCTTGATACCTCAAATGATAGGTCTCGGGACTTGTAATTGTTATGCCAAACCACATTAAAATTGGTTGATTATTTCCATACATTTCACAGAAAAATCGATTCGAAGAAATCACCTTACTATAGCTCAGCCGATTCAGAGCTGTAAAAATCCGAAATCTGCAATTGTGCTCCGATTGCGGTTCTTGATACCTCAAATGATAGGTCTCGGGACTTGTAATTGTTATGCCAAACCACATTAAAATTGGTTGATTATTTCCATACATTTAACAGAAAAATCGATTCGAAGAAATCACCTTACTATAGCTCAGCCGATTCAGAGCTGTAAAAATCCGAAATCTGCAATTGTGCTCCAATTGCGGTTCTTGATACCTTAAATGATAGGTCACGAGACCTGTAATTGCTATACCATACATTTCGTAGAAAGTTCGATTCGAAGAAAATCACCTTACTATAGCTCAGCCGATTCAGAGCTGTAAAAATCCGAAATCTGCAATTGTGCTCCGATTGCGGTTCTTGATACCTCAAATGATAGGTCTCGGGACTTGTAATTGTTATGCCAAACCACATTAAAATTGGTTGATTATTTCCATACATTTCACAGAAAAACCGATTCGAAGAAATCACCTTACTA
Organism: Tipula vernalis; assembly: GCA_958295665.1. NCBI lineage: Eukaryota > Metazoa > Arthropoda > Insecta > Diptera > Tipulidae > Tipula > Tipula vernalis. The sequence goes on from OY282560.1 coordinate 69,141,202, forward strand.
TAGCTCAGCCGATTCAGAGCTGTAAAAATCCGAAATCTGCAATTGTGCTCCAATTGCGGTTCTTGATACCTCAAATGATAGGTCACGAGACCTGTAATTGATATACCATACATTTCGTAGAAAGTTCGATTCGAAGAAAATCACCTTACTATAGCTCAGCCGATTCAGAGCAGTAAAAATCCGAAATCTGCAATTGTGCTCCGATTGCGGTTCTTGATACCTCAAATGATAGGTCTCGGGACTTGTAATTGTTATGCCAAACCACATTAAAATTGGTTGATTATTTCCATACATTTAACAGAAAAATCGATTCGAAGAAATCACCTTACTATAGCTCAGCCGATTCAGAGCTGTAAAAATCCGAAATCTGCAATTGTGCTCCAATTGCGGTTCTTGATACCTTAAATGATAGGTCACGAGACCTGTAATTGCTATACCATACATTTCGTAGAAAGTTCGATTCGAAGAAAATCACCTTACTATAGCTCAGCCGATTCAGAGCTGTAAAAATCCGAAATCTGCAATTGTGCTCCGATTGCGGTTCTTGATACCTCAAATGATAGGTCTCGGGACTTGTAATTGTTATGCCAAACCACATTAATATTGGTTGATTATTTCCATACATTTCACAGAAAAATCGATTCGAAGAAATCACCTTACTATAGCTCAGCCGATTCAGAGCTGTAAAAATCCGAAATCTGCAATTGTGCTCCAATTGCGGTTCTTGATACCTTAAATGATAGGTCACGAGACCTTTAATTGCTATACCTTACATTTCGTAGAAAGTTCGATTCGAAGAAAATCACCTTACTATAGCTCAGCCGATTCAGAGCTGTAAAAATCCGAAATCTGCAATTGTGCTCCAATTGCGGTTCTTGATACCTCAAATGATAGGTCTCGGGACTTGTAATTGTTATGCCAAACCACATTAAAATTGGTTGATTATTTCCATACATTTAACAGAAAAATCGATTCGAAGAAATCACCTTACTATAGCTCAGCCGATTCAGAGCTGTAAAAATCCGAAATCTGCAATTGTGCTCCAATTGCGGTTCTTGATACCTTAAATGATAGGTCACGAGACCTGTAATTGCTATACCATACATTTCGTAGAAAGTTCGATTCGAAGAAAATCACCTTACTATAGCTCAGCCGATTCAGAGCTGTAAAAATCCGAAATCTGCAATTGTGCTCCGATTGCGGTTCTTGATACCTCAAATGATAGGTCTCGGGACTTGTAATTGTTATGCCAAACCACATTAAAATTGGTTGATTATTTCCATACATTTAACAGAAAAATCGATTCGAAGAAATCACCTTACTATAGCTCAGCCGATTCAGAGCTGTAAAAATCCGAAATCTGCAATTGTGCTCCAATTGCGGTTCTTGATACCTTAAATGATAGGTCACGAGACCTTTAATTGCTATACCATACATTTCGTAGAAAGTTCGATTCGAAGAAAATCACCTTACTATAGCTCAGCCGATTCAGAGCTGTAAAAATCCGAAATCTGCAATTGTGCTCCAATTGCGGTTCTTGATACCTCAAATGATAGGTCTCGGAACTTGTAATTGTTATGCCAAACCACATTAAAATTGGTTGATTATTTCCATACATTTCACAGAAAAATCGATTCGAAGAAATCACCTTACTATAGCTCAGCCGATTCAGAGCTGTAAAAATCCGAAATCTGCAATTGTGCTCCAATTGCGGTTCTTGATACCTTAAATGATAGGTCACGAGACCTTTAATTGCTATACCTTACATTTCGTAGAAAGTTCGATTCGAAGAAAATCACCTTACTATAGCTCAGCCGATTCAGAGCTGTAAAAATCCGAAATCTGCAATTGTGCTCCAATTGCGGTTCTTGATACCTCAAATGATAGGTCTCGGGACTTGTAATTGTTATGCCAAACCACATTAAAATTGGTTGATTATTTCCATACATTTAACAGAAAAATCGATTCGAAGAAATCACCTTACTATAGCTCAGCCGATTCAGAGCTGTAAAAATCCGAAATCTGCAATTGTGCTCCAATTGCGGTTCTTGATACCTTAAATGATAGGTCACGAGACCTGTAATTGCTATACCATACATTTCGTAGAAAGTTCGATTCGAAGAAAATCACCTTACTATAGCTCAGCCGATTCAGAGCTGTAAAAATCCGAAATCTGCAATTGTGCTCCGATTGCGGTTCTTGATACCTCAAATGATAGGTCTCGGGACTTGTAATTGTTATGCCAAACCACATTAAAATTGGTTGATTATTTCCATACATTTAACAGAAAAATCGATTCGAAGAAATCACCTTACTATAGCTCAGCCGATTCAGAGCTGTAAAAATCCGAAATCTGCAATTGTGCTCCAATTGCGGTTCTTGATACCTTAAATGATAGGTCACGAGACCTGTAATTGCTATACCATACATTTCGTAGAAAGTTCGATTCGAAGAAAATCACCTTACTATAGCTCAGCCGATTCAGAGCTGTAAAAATCCGAAATCTGCAATTGTGCTCCGATTGCGGTTCTTGATACCTCAAATGATAGGTCTCGGGACTTGTAATTGTTATGCCAAACCACATTAAAATTGGTTGATTATTTCCATACATTTAACAGAAAAATCGATTCGAAGAAATCACCTTACTATAGCTCAGCCGATTCAGAGCTGTAAAAATCCGAAATCTGCAATTGTGCTCCAATTGCGGTTCTTGATACCTTAAATGATAGGTCACGAGACCTGTAATTGCTATACCATACATTTCGTAGAAAGTTCGATTCGAAGAAAATCACCTTACTATAGCTCAGCCGATTCAGAGCTGTAAAAATCCGAAATCTGCAATTGTGCTCCAATTGCGGTTCTTGATACCTCAAATGATAGGTCTCGGAACTTGTAATTGTTATGCCAAACCACATTAAAATTGGTTGATTATTTCCATACATTTCACAGAAAAATCGATTCGAAGAAATCACCTTACTATAGCTCAGCCGATTCAGAGCTGTAAAAATCCGAAATCTGCAATTGTGCTCCAATTGCGGTTCTTGATACCTTAAATGATAGGTCACGAGACCTTTAATTGCTATACCTTACATTTCGTAGAAAGTTCGATTCGAAGAAAATCACCTTACTATAGCTCAGCCGATTCAGAGCTGTAAAAATCCGAAATCTGCAATTGTGCTCCAATTGCGGTTCTTGATACCTCAAATGATAGGTCTCGGGACTTGTAATTGTTATGCCAAACCACATTAAAATTGGTTGATTATTTCCATACATTTAACAGAAAAATCGATTCGAAGAAATCACCTTACTATAGCTCAGCCGATTCAGAGCTGTAAAAATCCGAAATCTGCAATTGTGCTCCAATTGCGGTTCTTGATACCTTAAATGATAGGTCACGAGACCTGTAATTGCTATACCATACATTTCGTAGAAAGTTCGATTCGAAGAAAATCACCTTACTATAGCTCAGCCGATTCAGAGCTGTAAAAATCCGAAATCTGCAATTGTGCTCCGATTGCGGTTCTTGATACCTCAAATGATAGGTCTCGGGACTTGTAATTGTTATGCCAAACCACATTAAAATTGGTTGATTATTTCCATACATTTAACAGAAAAATCGATTCGAAGAAATCACCTTACTATAGCTCAGCCGATTCAGAGCTGTAAAAATCCGAAATCTGCAATTGTGCTCCAATTGCGGTTCTTGATACCTTAAATGATAGGTCACGAGACCTTTAATTGCTATACCATACATTTCGTAGAAAGTTCGATTCGAAGAAAATCACCTTACTATAGCTCAGCCGATTCAGAGCTGTAAAAATCCGAAATCTGCAATTGTGCTCCAATTGCGGTTCTTGATACCTCAAATGATAGGTCTCGGAACTTGTAATTGTTATGCCAAACCACATTAAAATTGGTTGATTATTTCCATACATTTCACAGAAAAATCGATTCGAAGAAATCACCTTACTATAGCTCAGCCGATTCAGAGCTGTAAAAATCCGAAATCTGCAATTGTGCTCCAATTGCGGTTCTTGATACCTTAAATGATAGGTCACGAGACCTTTAATTGCTATACCTTACATTTCGTAGAAAGTTCGATTCGAAGAAAATCACCTTACTATAGCTCAGCCGATTCAGAGCTGTAAAAATCCGAAATCTGCAATTGTGCTCCAATTGCGGTTCTTGATACCTCAAATGATAGGTCTCGGGACTTGTAATTGTTATGCCAAACCACATTAAAATTGGTTGATTATTTCCATACATTTAACAGAAAAATCGATTCGAAGAAATCACCTTACTATAGCTCAGCCGATTCAGAGCTGTAAAAATCCGAAATCTGCAATTGTGCTCCAATTGCGGTTCTTGATACCTTAAATGATAGGTCACGAGACCTTTAATTGCTATACCTTACATTTCGTAGAAAGTTCGATTCGAAGAAAATCACCTTACTATAGCTCAGCCGATTCAGAGCTGTAAAAATCCGAAATCTGCAATTGTGCTCCAATTGCGGTTCTTGATACCTCAAATGATAGGTCTCGGGACTTGTAATTGTTATGCCAAACCACATTAAAATTGGTTGATTATTTCCATACATTTAACAGAAAAATCGATTCGAAGAAATCACCTTACTATAGCTCAGCCGATTCAGAGCTGTAAAAATCCGAAATCTGCAATTGTGCTCCAATTGCGGTTCTTGATACCTTAAATGATAGGTCACGAGACCTTTAATTGCTATACCATACATTTCGTAGAAAGTTCGATTCGAAGAAAATCACCTTACTATAGCTCAGCCGATTCAGAGCTGTAAAAATCCGAAATCTGCAATTGTGCTCCAATTGCGGTTCTTGATACCTCAAATGATAGGTCTCGGGACTTGTAATTGTTATGCCAAACCACATTAAAATTGGTTGATTATTTCCATACATTTCACAGAAAAATCGATTCGAAGAAATCACCTTACTATAGCTCAGCCGATTCAGAGCTGTAAAAATCCGAAATCTGCAATTGTGCTCCAATTGCGGTTCTTGATACCTTAAATGATAGGTCACGAGACCTTTAATTGCTATACCATACATTTCGTAGAAAGTTCGATTCGAAGAAAATCACCTTACTATAGCTCAGCCGATTCAGAGCTGTAAAAATCCGAAATCTGCAATTGTGCTCCAATTGCGGTTCTTGATACCTCAAATGATAGGTCTCGGGACTTGTAATTGTTATGCCAAACCACATTAAAATTGGTTGATTATTTCCATACATTTAACAGAAAAATCGATTCGAAGAAATCACCTTACTATAGCTCAGCCGATTCAGAGCTGTAAAAATCCGAAATCTGCAATTGTGCTCCAATTGCGGTTCTTGATACCTTAAATGATAGGTCACGAGACCTGTAATTGCTATACCATACATTTCGTAGAAAGTTCGATTCGAAGAAAATCACCTTACTATAGCTCAGCCGATTCAGAGCTGTAAAAATCCGAAATCTGCAATTGTGCTCCGATTGCGGTTCTTGATACCTCAAATGATAGGTCTCGGGACTTGTAATTGTTATGCCAAACCACATTAAAATTGGTTGATTATTTCCATACATTTAACAGAAAAATCGATTCGAAGAAATCACCTTACTATAGCTCAGCCGATTCAGAGCTGTAAAAATCCGAAATCTGCAATTGTGCTCCAATTGCGGTTCTTGATACCTTAAATGATAGGTCACGAGACCTTTAATTGCTATACCATACATTTCGTAGAAAGTTCGATTCGAAGAAAATCACCTTACTATAGCTCAGCCGATTCAGAGCTGTAAAAATCCGAAATCTGCAATTGTGCTCCAATTGCGGTTCTTGATACCTCAAATGATAGGTCTCGGGACTTGTAATTGTTATGCCAAACCACATTAAAATTGGTTGATTATTTCCATACATTTCACAGAAAAATCGATTCGAAGAAATCACCTTACTATAGCTCAGCCGATTCAGAGATGTAAAAATCCGAAATCTGCAATTGTGCTCCGATTGCGGTTCTTGATACCTCAAATGATAGGTCTCGGGACTTGTAATTGTTATGCCAAACCACATTAAAATTGGTTGATTATTTCCATACATTTAACAGAAAAATCGATTCGAAGAAATCACCTTACTATAGCTCAGCCGATTCAGAGCTGTAAAAATCCGAAATCTGCAATTGTGCTCCAATTGCGGTTCTTGATACCTTAAATGATAGGTCACGAGACCTGTAATTGCTATACCATACATTTCGTAGAAAGTTCGATTCGAAGAAAATCACCTTACTATAGCTCAGCCGATTCAGAGCTGTAAAAATCCGAAATCTGCAATTGTGCTCCGATTGCGGTTCTTGATACCTCAAATGATAGGTCTCGGGACTTGTAATTGTTATGCCAAACCACATTAAAATTGGTTGATTATTTCCATACATTTCACAGAAAAACCGATTCGAAGAAATCACCTTACTATAGCTCAGCCGATTCAGAGCTGTAAAAATCCGAAATCTGCAATTGTGCTCCAATTGCGGTTCTTGATACCTCAAATGATAGGTCACGAGACCTGTAATTGATATACCATACATTTCGTAGAAAGTTCGATTCGAAGAAAATCACCTTACTATAGCTCAGCCGATTCAGAGCTGTAAAAATCCGAAATCTGCAATTGTGCTCCGATTGCGGTTCTTGATACCTCAAATGATAGGTCTCGGGACTTGTAATTGTTATGCCAAACCACATTAAAATTGGTTGATTATTTCCATACATTTAACAGAAAAATCGATTCGAAGAAATCACCTTACTATAGCTCAGCCGATTCAGAGCTGTAAAAATCCGAAATCTGCAATTGTGCTCCAATTGCGGTTCTTGATACCTCAAATGATAGGTCTCGGGACTTGTAATTGTTATGCCAAACCACATTAAAATTGGTTGATTATTTCCATACATTTCACAGAAAAATCGATTCGAAGAAATCACCTTACTATAGCTCAGCCGATTCAGAGCTGTAAAAATCCGAAATCTGCAATTGTGCTCCAATTGCGGTTCTTGATACCTTAAATGATAGGTCACGAGACCTTTAATTGCTATACCTTACATTTCGTAGAAAGTTCGATTCGAAGAAAATCACCTTACTATAGCTCAGCCGATTCAGAGCTGTAAAAATCCGAAATCTGCAATTGTGCTCCAATTGCGGTTCTTGATACCTTAAATGATAGGTCACGAGACCTGTAATTGCTATACCATACATTTCGTAGAAAGTTCGATTCGAAGAAAATCACCTTACTATAGCTCAGCCGATTCAGAGCTGTAAAAATCCGAAATCTGCAATTGTGCTCCGATTGCGGTTCTTGATACCTCAAATGATAGGTCTCGGGACTTGTAATTGTTATGCCAAACCACATTAAAATTGGTTGATTATTTCCATACATTTAACAGAAAAATCGATTCGAAGAAATCACCTTACTATAGCTCAGCCGATTCAGAGCTGTAAAAATCCGAAATCTGCAATTGTGCTCCAATTGCGGTTCTTGATACCTTAAATGATAGGTCACGAGACCTGTAATTGCTATACCATACATTTCGTAGAAAGTTCGATTCGAAGAAAATCACCTTACTATAGCTCAGCCGATTCAGAGCTGTAAAAATCCGAAATCTGCAATTGTGCTCCGATTGCGGTTCTTGATACCTCAAATGATAGGTCTCGGGACTTGTAATTGTTATGCCAAACCACATTAAAATTGGTTGATTATTTCCATACATTTAACAGAAAAATCGATTCGAAGAAATCACCTTACTATAGCTCAGCCGATTCAGAGCTGTAAAAATCCGAAATCTGCAATTGTGCTCCAATTGCGGTTCTTGATACCTTAAATGATAGGTCACGAGACTTTTAATTGCTATGCCAAACCACATTAAAATTGGTTGATTATTTCCATACATTTAACAGAAAAATCGATTCGAAGAAATCACCTTACTATAGCTCAGCCGATTCAGAGCTGTAAAAATCCGAAATCTGCAATTGTGCTCCAATTGCGGTTCTTGATACCTTAACTGATAGGTCACGAGACCTGTAATTGCTATACCATACATTTCGTAGAAAGTTCGATTCGAAGAAAATCACCTTACTATAGCTCAGCCGATTCAGAGCTGTAAAAATCCGAAATCTGCAATTGTGCTCCAATTGCGGTTCTTGATACCTCAAATGATAGGTCTCGGGACTTGTAATTGTTATGCCAAACCACATTAAAATTGGTTGATTATTTCCATACATTTCACAGAAAAATCGATTCGAAGAAATCACCTTACTATAGCTCAGCCGATTCAGAGCTGTAAAAATCCGAAATCTGCAATTGTGCTCCAATTGCGGTTCTTGATACCTTAAATGATAGGTCACGAGACCTTTAATTGCTATACCTTACATTTCGTAGAAAGTTCGATTCGAAGAAAATCACCTTACTATAGCTCAGCCGATTCAGAGCTGTAAAAATCCGAAATCTGCAATTGTGCTCCAATTGCGGTTCTTGATACCTCAAATGATAGGTCTCGGGACTCGTAATTGTTATGCCAAACCACATTAAAATTGGTTGATTATTTCCATACATTTAACAGAAAAATCGATTCGAAGAAATCACCTTACTATAGCTCAGCCGATTCAGAGCTGTAAAAATCCGAAATCTGCAATTGTGCTCCGATTGCGGTTCTTGATACCTCAAATGATAGGTCTCGGGACTTGTAATTGTTATGCCAAACCACATTAAAATTGGTTGATTATTTCCATACATTTAACAGAAAAATCGATTCGAAGAAATCACCTTACTATAGCTCAGCCGATTCAGAGCTGTAAAAATCCGAAATCTGCAATTGTGCTCCAATTGCGGTTCTTGATACCTTAAATGATAGGTCACGAGACCTTTAATTGCTATACCATACATTTCGTAGAAAGTTCGATTCGAAGAAAATCACCTTACTATAGCTCAGCCGATTCAGAGCTGTAAAAATCCGAAATCTGCAATTGTGCTCCGATTGCGGTTCTTGATACCTCAAATGATAGGTCTCGGGACTTGTAATTGTTATGCCAAACCACATTAAAATTGGTTGATTATTTCCATACATTTAACAGAAAAATCGATTCGAAGAAATCACCTTACTATAGCTCAGCCGATTCAGAGCTGTAAAAATCCGAAATCTGCAATTGTGCTCCAATTGCGGTTCTTGATACCTTAAATGATAGGTCACGAGACCTTTAATTGCTATACCATACATTTCGTAGAAAGTTCGATTCGAAGAAAATCACCTTACTATAGCTCAGCCGATTCAGAGCTGTAAAAATCCGAAATCTGCAATTGTGCTCCGATTGCGGTTCTTGATACCTCAAATGATAGGTCTCGGGACTTGTAATTGTTATGCCAAACCACATTAAAATTGGTTGATTATTTCCATACATTTAACAGAAAAATCGATTCGAAGAAATCACCTTACTATAGCTCAGCCGATTCAGAGCTGTAAAAATCCGAAATCTGCAATTGTGCTCCAATTGCGGTTCTTGATACCTTAAATGATAGGTCACGAGACCTTTAATTGCTATACCATACATTTCGTAGAAAGTTCGATTCGAAGAAAATCACCTTACTATAGCTCAGCCGATTCAGAGCTGTAAAAATCCGAAATCTGCAATTGTGCTCCGATTGCGGTTCTTGATACCTCAAATGATAGGTCTCGGGACTTGTAATTGTTATGCCAAACCACATTAAAATTGGTTGATTATTTCCATACATTTCACAGAAAAATCGATTCGAAGAAATCACCTTACTATAGCTCAGCCGATTCAGAGCTGTAAAAATCCGAAATCTGCAATTGTGCTCCGATTGCGGTTCTTGATACCTCAAATGATAGGTCTCGGGACTTGTAATTGTTATGCCAAACCACATTAAAATTGGTTGATTATTTCCATACATTTCACAGAAAAATCGATTCGAAGAAATCACCTTACTATAGCTCAGCCGATTCAGAGCTGTAAAAATCCGAAATCTGCAATTGTGCTCCAATTGCGGTTCTTGATACCTCAAATGATAGGTCTCGGGACTCGTAATTGTTATGCCAAACCACATTAAAATTGGTTGATTATTTCCATACATTTAACAGAAAAATCGATTCGAAGAAATCACCTTACTATAGCTCAGCCGATTCAGAGCTGTAAAAATCCGAAATCTGCAATTGTGCTCCGATTGCGGTTCTTGATACCTCAAATGATAGGTCTCGGGACTTGTAATTGTTATGCCAAACCACATTAAAATTGGTTGATTATTTCCATACATTTAACAGAATAATCGATTCGAAGAAATCACCTTACTATAGCTCAGCCGATTCAGAGCTGTAAAAATCCGAAATCTGCAATTGTGCTCCAATTGCGGTTCTTGATACCTTAAATGATAGGTCACGAGACCTTTAATTGCTATACCATACATTTCGTAGAAAGTTCGATTCGAAGAAAATCACCTTACTATAGCTCAGCCGATTCAGAGCTGTAAAAATCCGAAATCTGCAATTGTGCTCCGATTGCGGTTCTTGATACCTCAAATGATAGGTCTCGGGACTTGTAATTGTTATGCCAAACCACATTAAAATTGGTTGATTATTTCCATACATTTCACAGAAAAATCGATTCGAAGAAATCACCTTACTATAGCTCAGCCGATTCAGAGCTGTAAAAATCCGAAATCTGCAATTGTGCTCCAATTGCGGTTCTTGATACCTTAAATGATAGGTCACGAGACCTGTAATTGCTATACCATACATTTCGTAGAAAGTTCGATTCGAAGAAAATCACCTTACTATAGCTCAGCCGATTCAGAGCTGTAAAAATCCGAAATCTGCAATTGTGCTCCGATTGCGGTTCTTGATACCTCAAATGATAGGTCTCGGGACTTGTAATTGTTATGCCAAACCACATTAAAATTGGTTGATTATTTCCATACATTTAACAGAAAAATCGATTCGAAGAAATCACCTTACTATAGCTCAGCCGATTCAGAGCTGTAAAAATCCGAAATCTGCAATTGTGCTCCAATTGCGGTTCTTGATACCTTAAATGATAGGTCACGAGACTTTTAATTGCTATACTATACATTTCGTAGAAAGTTCGATTCGAAGAAAATCACCTTACTATAGCTCAGCCGATTCAGAGCTGTAAAAATCCGAAATCTGCAATTGTGCTCCAATTGCGGTTCTTGATACCTCAAATGATAGGTCTCGGGACTTGTAATTGTTATGCCAAACCACATTAAAATTGGTTGATTATTTCCATACATTTAACAGAAAAATCGATTCGAAGAAATCACCTTACTATAGCTCAGCCGATTCAGAGCTGTAAAAATCCGAAATCTGCAATTGTGCTCCAATTGCGGTTCTTGATACCTTAACTGATAGGTCACGAGACCTGTAATTGCTATACCATACATTTCGTAGAAAGTTCGATTCGAAGAAAATCACCTTACTATAGCTCAGCCGATTCAGAGCTGTAAAAATCCGAAATCTGCAATTGTGCTCCAATTGCGGTTCTTGATACCTCAAATGATAGGTCTCGGGACTTGTAATTGTTATGCCAAACCACATTAAAATTGGTTGATTATTTCCATACATTTCACAGAAAAATCGATTCGAAGAAATCACCTTACTATAGCTCAGCCGATTCAGAGCTGTAAAAATCCGAAATCTGCAATTGTGCTCCAATTGCGGTTCTTGATACCTTAAATGATAGGTCACGAGACCTTTAATTGCTATACCTTACATTTCGTAGAAAGTTCGATTCGAAGAAAATCACCTTACTATAGCTCAGCCGATTCAGAGCTGTAAAAATCCGAAATCTGCAATTGTGCTCCAATTGCGGTTCTTGATACCTCAAATGATAGGTCTCGGGACTCGTAATTGTTATGCCAAACCACATTAAAATTGGTTGATTATTTCCATACATTTAACAGAAAAATCGATTCGAAGAAATCACCTTACTATAGCTCAGCCGATTCAGAGCTGTAAAAATCCGAAATCTGCAATTGTGCTCCGATTGCGGTTCTTGATACCTCAAATGATAGGTCTCGGGACTTGTAATTGTTATGCCAAACCACATTAAAATTGGTTGATTATTTCCATACATTTAACAGAAAAATCGATTCGAAGAAATCACCTTACTATAGCTCAGCCGATTCAGAGCTGTAAAAATCCGAAATCTGCAATTGTGCTCCAATTGCGGTTCTTGATACCTTAAATGATAGGTCACGAGACCTTTAATTGCTATACCATACATTTCGTAGAAAGTTCGATTCGAAGAAAATCACCTTACTATAGCTCAGCCGATTCAGAGCTGTAAAAATCCGAAATCTGCAATTGTGCTCCGATTGCGGTTCTTGATACCTCAAATGATAGGTCTCGGGACTTGTAATTGTTATGCCAAACCACATTAAAATTGGTTGATTATTTCCATACATTTAACAGAAAAATCGATTCGAAGAAATCACCTTACTATAGCTCAGCCGATTCAGAGCTGTAAAAATCCGAAATCTGCAATTGTGCTCCAATTGCGGTTCTTGATACCTTAAATGATAGGTCACGAGACCTTTAATTGCTATACCATACATTTCGTAGAAAGTTCGATTCGAAGAAAATCACCTTACTATAGCTCAGCCGATTCAGAGCTGTAAAAATCCGAAATCTGCAATTGTGCTCCGATTGCGGTTCTTGATACCTCAAATGATAGGTCTCGGGACTTGTAATTGTTATGCCAAACCACATTAAAATTGGTTGATTATTTCCATACATTTAACAGAAAAATCGATTCGAAGAAATCACCTTACTATAGCTCAGCCGATTCAGAGCTGTAAAAATCCGAAATCTGCAATTGTGCTCCAATTGCGGTTCTTGATACCTTAAATGATAGGTCACGAGACCTTTAATTGCTATACCATACATTTCGTAGAAAGTTCGATTCGAAGAAAATCACCTTACTATAGCTCAGCCGATTCAGAGCTGTAAAAATCCGAAATCTGCAATTGTGCTCCGATTGCGGTTCTTGATACCTCAAATGATAGGTCTCGGGACTTGTAATTGTTATGCCAAACCACATTAAAATTGGTTGATTATTTCCATACATTTCACAGAAAAATCGATTCGAAGAAATCACCTTACTATAGCTCAGCCGATTCAGAGCTGTAAAAATCCGAAATCTGCAATTGTGCTCCGATTGCGGTTCTTGATACCTCAAATGATAGGTCTCGGGACTTGTAATTGTTATGCCAAACCACATTAAAATTGGTTGATTATTTCCATACATTTAACAGAATAATCGATTCGAAGAAATCACCTTACTATAGCTCAGCCGATTCAGAGCTGTAAAAATCCGAAATCTGCAATTGTGCTCCAATTGCGGTTCTTGATACCTTAAATGATAGGTCACGAGACCTTTAATTGCTATACCATACATTTCGTAGAAAGTTCGATTCGAAGAAAATCACCTTACTATAGCTCAGCCGATTCAGAGCTGTAAAAATCCGAAATCTGCAATTGTGCTCCGATTGCGGTTCTTGATACCTCAAATGATAGGTCTCGGGACTTGTAATTGTTATGCCAAACCACATTAAAATTGGTTGATTATTTCCATACATTTAACAGAAAAATCGATTCGAAGAAATCACCTTACTATAGCTCAGCCGATTCAGAGCTGTAAAAATCCGAAATCTGCAATTGTGCTCCAATTGCGGTTCTTGATACCTTAAATGATAGGTCACGAGACCTTTAATTGCTATACCATACATTTCGTAGAAAGTTCGATTCGAAGAAAATCACCTTACTATAGCTCAGCCGATTCAGAGCTGTAAAAATCCGAAATCTGCAATTGTGCTCCGATTGCGGTTCTTGATACCTCAAATGATAGGTCTCGGGACTTGTAATTGTTATGCCAAACCACATTAAAATTGGTTGATTATTTCCATACATTTAACAGAAAAATCGATTCGAAGAAATCACCTTACTATAGCTCAGCCGATTCAGAGCTGTAAAAATCCGAAATCTGCAATTGTGCTCCAATTGCGGTTCTTGATACCTTAAATGATAGGTCACGAGACCTTTAATTGCTATACCATACATTTCGTAGAAAGTTCGATTCGAAGAAAATCACCTTACTATAGCTCAGCCGATTCAGAGCTGTAAAAATCCGAAATCTGCAATTGTGCTCCGATTGCGGTTCTTGATACCTCAAATGATAGGTCTCGGGACTTGTAATTGTTATGCCAAACCACATTAAAATTGGTTGATTATTTCCATACATTTAACAGAAAAATCGATTCGAAGAAATCACCTTACTATAGCTCAGCCGATTCAGAGCTGTAAAAATCCGAAATCTGCAATTGTGCTCCAATTGCGGTTCTTGATACCTTAAATGATAGGTCACGAGACCTTTAATTGCTATACCATACATTTCGTAGAAAGTTCGATTCGAAGAAAATCACCTTACTATAGCTCAGCCGATTCAGAGCTGTAAAAATCCGAAATCTGCAATTGTGCTCCGATTGCGGTTCTTGATACCTCAAATGATAGGTCTCGGGACTTGTAATTGTTATGCCAAACCACATTAAAATTGGTTGATTATTTCCATACATTTCACAGAAAAATCGATTCGAAGAAATCACCTTACTATAGCTCAGCCGATTCAGAGCTGTAAAAATCCGAAATCTGCAATTGTGCTCCAATTGCGGTTCTTGATACCTTAAATGATAGGTCACGAGACCTTTAATTGCTATACCATACATTTCGTAGAAAGTTCGATTCGAAGAAAATCACCTTACTATAGCTCAGCCGATTCAGAGCTGTAAAAATCCGAAATCTGCAATTGTGCTCCGATTGCGGTTCTTGATACCTCAAATGATAGGTCTCGGGACTTGTAATTGTTATGCCAAACCACATTAAAATTGGTTGATTATTTCCATACATTTCACAGAAAAATCGATTCGAAGAAATCACCTTACTATAGCTCAGCCGATTCAGAGCTGTAAAAATCCGAAATCTGCAATTGTGCTCCGATTGCGGTTCTTGATACCTCAAATGATAGGTCTCGGGACTTGTAATTGTTATGCCAAACCACATTAAAATTGGTTGATTATTTCCATACATTTCACAGAAAAATCGATTCGAAGAAATCACCTTACTATAGCTCAGCCGATTCAGAGCTGTAAAAATCCGAAATCTGCAATTGTGCTCCAATTGCGGTTCTTGATACCTCAAATGATAGGTCTCGGGACTCGTAATTGTTATGCCAAACCACATTAAAATTGGTTGATTATTTCCATACATTTAACAGAAAAATCGATTCGAAGAAATCACCTTACTATAGCTCAGCCGATTCAGAGCTGTAAAAATCCGAAATCTGCAATTGTGCTCCGATTGCGGTTCTTGATACCTCAAATGATAGGTCTCGGGACTTGTAATTGTTATGCCAAACCACATTAAAATTGGTTGATTATTTCCATACATTTAACAGAAAAATCGATTCGAAGAAATCACCTTACTATAGCTCAGCCGATTCAGAGCTGTAAAAATCCGAAATCTGCAATTGTGCTCCAATTGCGGTTCTTGATACCTTAAATGATAGGTCACGAGACCTTTAATTGCTATACCATACATTTCGTAGAAAGTTCGATTCGAAGAAAATCACCTTACTATAGCTCAGCCGATTCAGAGCTGTAAAAATCCGAAATCTGCAATTGTGCTCCGATTGCGGTTCTTGATACCTCAAATGATAGGTCTCGGGACTTGTAATTGTTATGCCAAACCACATTAAAATTGGTTGATTATTTCCATACATTTAACAGAAAAATCGATTCGAAGAAATCACCTTACTATAGCTCAGCCGATTCAGAGCTGTAAAAATCCGAAATCTGCAATTGTGCTCCAATTGCGGTTCTTGATACCTTAAATGATAGGTCACGAGACCTTTAATTGCTATACCATACATTTCGTAGAAAGTTCGATTCGAAGAAAATCACCTTACTATAGCTCAGCCGATTCAGAGCTGTAAAAATCCGAAATCTGCAATTGTGCTCCGATTGCGGTTCTTGATACCTCAAATGATAGGTCTCGGGACTTGTAATTGTTATGCCAAACCACATTAAAATTGGTTGATTATTTCCATACATTTAACAGAAAAATCGATTCGAAGAAATCACCTTACTATAGCTCAGCCGATTCAGAGCTGTAAAAATCCGAAATCTGCAATTGTGCTCCAATTGCGGTTCTTGATACCTTAAATGATAGGTCACGAGACCTTTAATTGCTATACCATACATTTCGTAGAAAGTTCGATTCGAAGAAAATCACCTTACTATAGCTCAGCCGATTCAGAGCTGTAAAAATCCGAAATCTGCAATTGTGCTCCGATTGCGGTTCTTGATACCTCAAATGATAGGTCTCGGGACTTGTAATTGTTATGCCAAACCACATTAAAATTGGTTGATTATTTCCATACATTTAACAGAAAAATCGATTCGAAGAAATCACCTTACTATAGCTCAGCCGATTCAGAGCTGTAAAAATCCGAAATCTGCAATTGTGCTCCAATTGCGGTTCTTGATACCTTAAATGATAGGTCACGAGACCTTTAATTGCTATACCATACATTTCGTAGAAAGTTCGATTCGAAGAAAATCACCTTACTATAGCTCAGCCGATTCAGAGCTGTAAAAATCCGAAATCTGCAATTGTGCTCCGATTGCGGTTCTTGATACCTCAAATGATAGGTCTCGGGACTTGTAATTGTTATGCCAAACCACATTAAAATTGGTTGATTATTTCCATACATTTCACAGAAAAATCGATTCGAAGAAATCACCTTACTATAGCTCAGCCGATTCAGAGCTGTAAAAATCCGAAATCTGCAATTGTGCTCCAATTGCGGTTCTTGATACCTCAAATGATAGGTCTCGGGACTCGTAATTGTTATGCCAAACCACATTAAAATTGGTTGATTATTTCCATACATTTAACAGAAAAATCGATTCGAAGAAATCACCTTACTATAGCTCAGCCGATTCAGAGCTGTAAAAATCCGAAATCTGCAATTGTGCTCCAATTGCGGTTCTTGATACCTTAAATGATAGGTCACGAGACCTTTAATTGCTATACCATACATTTCGTAGAAAGTTCGATTCGAAGAAAATCACCTTACTATAGCTCAGCCGATTCAGAGCTGTAAAAATCCGAAATCTGCAATTGTGCTCCGATTGCGGTTCTTGATACCTCAAATGATAGGTCTCGGGACTTGTAATTGTTATGCCAAACCACATTAAAATTGGTTGATTATTTCCATACATTTAACAGAAAAATCGATTCGAAGAAATCACCTTACTATAGCTCAGCCGATTCAGAGCTGTAAAAATCCGAAATCTGCAATTGTGCTCCAATTGCGGTTCTTGATACCTTAAATGATAGGTCACGAGACCTTTAATTGCTATACCATACATTTCGTAGAAAGTTCGATTCGAAGAAAATCACCTTACTATAGCTCAGCCGATTCAGAGCTGTAAAAATCCGAAATCTGCAATTGTGCTCCGATTGCGGTTCTTGATACCTCAAATGATAGGTCTCGGGACTTGTAATTGTTATGCCAAACCACATTAAAATTGGTTGATTATTTCCATACATTTCACAGAAAAATCGATTCGAAGAAATCACCTTACTATAGCTCAGCCGATTCAGAGCTGTAAAAATCCGAAATCTGCAATTGTGCTCCAATTGCGGTTCTTGATACCTCAAATGATAGGTCTCGGGACTCGTAATTGTTATGCCAAACCACATTAAAATTGGTTGATTATTTCCATACATTTAACAGAAAAATCGATTCGAAGAAATCACCTTACTATAGCTCAGCCGATTCAGAGCTGTAAAAATCCGAAATCTGCAATTGTGCTCCGATTGCGGTTCTTGATACCTCAAATGATAGGTCTCGGGACTTGTAATTGTTATGCCAAACCACATTAAAATTGGTTGATTATTTCCATACATTTAACAGAAAAATCGATTCGAAGAAATCACCTTACTATAGCTCAGCCGATTCAGAGCTGTAAAAATCCGAAATCTGCAATTGTGCTCCAATTGCGGTTCTTGATACCTTAAATGATAGGTCACGAGACCTTTAATTGCTATACCATACATTTCGTAGAAAGTTCGATTCGAAGAAAATCACCTTACTATAGCTCAGCCGATTCAGAGCTGTAAAAATCCGAAATCTGCAATTGTGCTCCGATTGCGGTTCTTGATACCTCAAATGATAGGTCTCGGGACTTGTAATTGTTATGCCAAACCACATTAAAATTGGTTGATTATTTCCATACATTTAACAGAAAAATCGATTCGAAGAAATCACCTTACTATAGCTCAGCCGATTCAGAGCTGTAAAAATCCGAAATCTGCAATTGTGCTCCAATTGCGGTTCTTGATACCTTAAATGATAGGTCACGAGACCTTTAATTGCTATACCATACATTTCGTAGAAAGTTCGATTCGAAGAAAATCACCTTACTATAGCTCAGCCGATTCAGAGCTGTAAAAATCCGAAATCTGCAATTGTGCTCCGATTGCGGTTCTTGATACCTCAAATGATAGGTCTCG
The DNA here is from genome assembly GCA_958295665.1 of Tipula vernalis. Classification (NCBI taxonomy): domain Eukaryota; kingdom Metazoa; phylum Arthropoda; class Insecta; order Diptera; family Tipulidae; genus Tipula; species Tipula vernalis. Next base: position 69,159,848 of record OY282560.1, read on the forward strand.
GGACTTGTAATTGTTATGCCAAACCACATTAAAATTGGTTGATTATTTCCATACATTTAACAGAAAAATCGATTCGAAGAAATCACCTTACTATAGCTCAGCCGATTCAGAGCTGTAAAAATCCGAAATCTGCAATTGTGCTCCAATTGCGGTTCTTGATACCTTAAATGATAGGTCACGAGACCTTTAATTGCTATACCATACATTTCGTAGAAAGTTCGATTCGAAGAAAATCACCTTACTATAGCTCAGCCGATTCAGAGCTGTAAAAATCCGAAATCTGCAATTGTGCTCCGATTGCGGTTCTTGATACCTCAAATGATAGGTCTCGGGACTTGTAATTGTTATGCCAAACCACATTAAAATTGGTTGATTATTTCCATACATTTCACAGAAAAATCGATTCGAAGAAATCACCTTACTATAGCTCAGCCGATTCAGAGCTGTAAAAATCCGAAATCTGCAATTGTGCTCCGATTGCGGTTCTTGATACCTCAAATGATAGGTCTCGGGACTTGTAATTGTTATGCCAAACCACATTAAAATTGGTTGATTATTTCCATACATTTCACAGAAAAATCGATTCGAAGAAATCACCTTACTATAGCTCAGCCGATTCAGAGCTGTAAAAATCCGAAATCTGCAATTGTGCTCCAATTGCGGTTCTTGATACCTCAAATGATAGGTCTCGGGACTTGTAATTGTTATGCCAAACCACATTAAAATTGGTTGATTATTTCCATACATTTAACAGAAAAATCGATTCGAAGAAATCACCTTACTATAGCTCAGCCGATTCAGAGCTGTAAAAATCCGAAATCTGCAATTGTGCTCCGATTGCGGTTCTTGATACCTCAAATGATAGGTCTCGGGACTTGTAATTGTTATGCCAAACCACATTAAAATTGGTTGATTATTTCCATACATTTAACAGAAAAATCGATTCGAAGAAATCACCTTACTATAGCTCAGCCGATTCAGAGCTGTAAAAATCCGAAATCTGCAATTGTGCTCCAATTGCGGTTCTTGATACCTCAAATGATAGGTCTCGGGACTTGTAATTGTTATGCCAAACCAAATTAAAATTGGTTGATTATTTCCATACATTTAACAGAAAAATCGATTCGAAGAAATCACCTTACTATAGCTCAGCCGATTCAGAGCTGTAAAAATCCGAAATCTGCAATTGTGCTCCGATTGCGGTTCTTGATACCTCAAATGATAGGTCTCGGGACTTGTAATTGTTATGCCAAACCACATTAAAATTGGTTGATTATTTCCATACATTTCACAGAAAAATCGATTCGAAGAAATCACCTTACTATAGCTCAGCCGATTCAGAGCTGTAAAAATCCGAAATCTGCAATTGTGCTCCAATTGCGGTTCTTGATACCTCAAATGATAGGTCTCGGGACTTGTAATTGTTATGCCAAACCACATTAAAATTGGTTGATTATTTCCATACATTTAACAGAAAAATCGATTCGAAGAAATCACCTTACTATAGCTCAGCCGATTCAGAGCTGTAAAAATCCGAAATCTGCAATTGTGCTCCGATTGCGGTTCTTGATACCTCAAATGATAGGTCTCGGGACTTGTAATTGTTATGCCAAACCACATTAAAATTGGTTGATTATTTCCATACATTTAACAGAAAAATCGATTCGAAGAAATCACCTTACTATAGCTCAGCCGATTCAGAGCTGTAAAAATCCGAAATCTGCAATTGTGCTCCAATTGCGGTTCTTGATACCTCAAATGATAGGTCTCGGGACTTGTAATTGTTATGCCAAACCACATTAAAATTGGTTGATTATTTCCATACATTTAACAGAAAAATCGATTCGAAGAAATCACCTTACTATAGCTCAGCCGATTCAGAGCTGTAAAAATCCGAAATCTGCAATTGTGCTCCGATTGCGGTTCTTGATACCTCAAATGATAGGTCTCGGGACTTGTAATTGTTATGCCAAACCACATTAAAATTGGTTGATTATTTCCATACATTTCACAGAAAAATCGATTCGAAGAAATCACCTTACTATAGCTCAGCCGATTCAGAGCTGTAAAAATCCGAAATCTGCAATTGTGCTCCAATTGCGGTTCTTGATACCTCAAATGATAGGTCTCGGGACTTGTAATTGTTATGCCAAACCACATTAAAATTGGTTGATTATTTCCATACATTTAACAGAAAAATCGATTCGAAGAAATCACCTTACTATAGCTCAGCCGATTCAGAGCTGTAAAAATCCGAAATCTGCAATTGTGCTCCAATTGCGGTTCTTGATACCTTAAATGATAGGTCACGAGACCTGTAATTGCTATACCATACATTTCGTAGAAAGTTCGATTCGAAGAAAATCACCTTACTATAGCTCAGCCGATTCAGAGCTGTAAAAATCCGAAATCTGCAATTGTGCTCCGATTGCGGTTCTTGATACCTCAAATGATAGGTCTCGGGACTTGTAATTGTTATGCCAAACCACATTAAAATTGGTTGATTATTTCCATACATTTAACAGAAAAATCGATTCGAAGAAATCACCTTACTATAGCTCAGCCGATTCAGAGCTGTAAAAATCCGAAATCTGCAATTGTGCTCCAATTGCGGTTCTTGATACCTTAAATGATAGGTCACGAGACCTTTAATTGCTATACCATACATTTCGTAGAAAGTTCGATTCGAAGAAAATCACCTTACTATAGCTCAGCCGATTCAGAGCTGTAAAAATCCGAAATCTGCAATTGTGCTCCAATTGCGGTTCTTGATACCTCAAATGATAGGTCTCGGGACTTGTAATTGTTATGCCAAACCACATTAAAATTGGTTGATTATTTCCATACATTTCACAGAAAAACCGATTCGAAGAAATCACCTTACTATAGCTCAGCCGATTCAGAGCTGTAAAAATCCGAAATCTGCAATTGTGCTCCAATTGCGGTTCTTGATACCTTAAATGATAGGTCACGAGACCTGTAATTGCTATACCATACATTTCGTAGAAAGTTCGATTCGAAGAAAATCACCTTACTATAGCTCAGCCGATTCAGAGCTGTAAAAATCCGAAATCTGCAATTGTGCTCCGATTGCGGTTCTTGATACCTCAAATGATAGGTCTCGGGACTTGTAATTGTTATGCCAAACCACATTAAAATTGGTTGATTATTTCCATACATTTCACAGAAAAATCGATTCGAAGAAATCACCTTACTATAGCTCAGCCGATTCAGAGCTGTAAAAATCCGAAATCTGCAATTGTGCTCCAATTGCGGTTCTTGATACCTCAAATGATAGGTCTCGGGACTTGTAATTGTTATGCCAAACCACATTAAAATTGGTTGATTATTTCCATACATTTCACAGAAAAATCGATTCGAAGAAATCACCTTACTATAGCTCAGCCGATTCAGAGCTGTAAAAATCCGAAATCTGCAATTGTGCTCCAATTGCGGTTCTTGATACCTCAAATGATAGGTCTCAGAACTTGTAATTGTTATGCCAAACCACATTAAAATTGGTTGATTATTTCCATACATTTAACAGAAAAATCGATTCGAAGAAATCACCTTACTATAGCTCAGCCGATTCAGAGCTGTAAAAATCCGAAATCTGCAATTGTGCTCCAATTGCGGTTCTTGATACCTTAAATGATAGGTCACGAGACCTGTAATTGCTATACCATACATTTCGTAGAAAGTTCGATTCGAAGAAAATCACCTTACTATAGCTCAGCCGATTCAGAGCTGTAAAAATCCGAAATCTGCAATTGTGCTCCGATTGCGGTTCTTGATACCTAAAATGATAGGTCTCGGGACTTGTAATTGTTATGCCAAACCACATTAAAATTGGTTGATTATTTCCATACATTTAACAGAAAAATCGATTCGAAGAAATCACCTTACTATAGCTCAGCCGATTCAGAGCTGTAAAAATCCGAAATCTGCAATTGTGCTCCAATTGCGGTTCTTGATACCTTAAATGATAGGTCACGAGACCTTTAATTGCTATACCATACATTTCGTAGAAAGTTCGATTCGAAGAAAATCACCTTACTATAGCTCAGCCGATTCAGAGCTGTAAAAATCCGAAATCTGCAATTGTGCTCCAATTGCGGTTCTTGATACCTCAAATGATAGGTCTCGGGACTTGTAATTGTTATGCCAAACCACATTAAAATTGGTTGATTATTTCCATACATTTCACAGAAAAATCGATTCGAAGAAATCACCTTACTATAGCTCAGCCGATTCAGAGCTGTAAAAATCCGAAATCTGCAATTGTGCTCCAATTGCGGTTCTTGATACCTCAAATGATAGGTCTCGGGACTTGTAATTGTTATGCCAAACCACATTAAAATTGGTTGATTATTTCCATACATTTAACAGAAAAATCGATTCGAAGAAATCACCTTACTATAGCTCAGCCGATTCAGAGCTGTAAAAATCCGAAATCTGCAATTGTGCTCCAATTGCGGTTCTTGATACCTTAAATGATAGGTCACGAGACCTGTAATTGCTATACCATACATTTCGTAGAAAGTTCGATTCGAAGAAAATCACCTTACTATAGCTCAGCCGATTCAGAGCTGTAAAAATCCGAAATCTGCAATTGTGCTCCGATTGCGGTTCTTGATACCTCAAATGATAGGTCTCGGGACTTGTGATTGTTATGCCAAACCACATTAAAATTGGTTGATTATTTCCATACATTTCACAGAAAAACCCATTCGAAGAAATCACCTTACTATAGCTCAGCCGATTCAGAGCTGTAAAAATCCGAAATCTGCAATTGTGCTCCAATTGCGGTTCTTGATACCTCAAATGATAGGTCACGAGACCTGTAATTGATATACCATACATTTCGCAGAAAGTTCGATTCGAAGAAAATCACCTTACTATAGCTCAGCCGATTCAGAGCAGTAAAAATCCGAAATCTGCAATTGTGCTCCGATTGCGGTTCTTGATACCTCAAATGATAGGTCTCGGGACTTGTAATTGTTATGCCAAACCACATTAAAATTGGTTGATTATTTCCATAAATTTAACAGAAAAATCGATTCGAAGAAATCACCTTACTATAGCTCAGCCGATTCAGAGCTGTAAAAATCCGAAATCTGCAATTGTGCTCCAATTGCGGTTCTTGATACCTTAAATGATAGGTCACGAGACCTGTAATTGCTATACCATACATTTCGTAGAAAGTTCGATTCGAAGAAAATCACCTTACTATAGCTCAGCCGATTCAGAGCTGTAAAAATCCGAAATCTGCAATTGTGCTCCAATTGCGGTTCTTGATACCTCAAATGATAGGTCTCGGGACTTGTAATTGTTATGCCAAACCACATTAAAATTGGTTGATTATTTCCATACATTTCACAGAAAAATCGATTCGAAGAAATCACCTTACTATAGCTCAGCCGATTCAGAGCTGTAAAAATCCGAAATCTGCAATTGTGCTCCGATTGCGGTTCTTGATACCTCAAATGATAGGTCTCGGGACTTGTAATTGTTATACCAAACCACATTAAAATTGGTTGATTATTTCCATACATTTAACAGAAAAATCGATTCGAAGAAATCACCTTACTATAGCTCAGCCGATTCAGAGCTGTAAAAATCCGAAATCTGCAATTGTGCTCCAATTGCGGTTCTTGATACCTTAAATGATAGGTCACGAGACCTTTAATTGCTATACCATACATTTCGTAGAAAGTTCGATTCGAAGAAAATCACCTTACTATAGCTCAGCCGATTCAGAGCTGTAAAAATCCGAAATCTGCAATTGTGCTCCGATTGCGGTTCTTGATACCTCAAATGATAGGTCTCGGGACTTGTAATTGTTATACCAAACCACATTAAAATTGGTTGATTATTTCCATACATTTCACAGAAAAACCCATTCGAAGAAATCACCTTACTATAGCTCAGCCGATTCAGAGCTGTAAAAATCCGAAATCTGCAATTGTGCTCCAATTGCGGTTCTTGATACCTCAAATGATAGGTCACGAGACCTGTAATTGATATACCATACATTTCGTAGAAAGTTCGATTCGAAGAAAATCACCTTACTATAGCTCAGCCGATTCAGAGCAGTAAAAATCCGAAATCTGCAATTGTGCTCCGATTGCGGTTCTTGATACCTCAAATGATAGGTCTCGGGACTTGTAATTGTTATGCCAAACCACATTAAAATTGGTTGATTATTTCCATACATTTAACAGAAAAATCGATTCGAAGAAATCACCTTACTATAGCTCAGCCGATTCAGAGCTGTAAAAATCCGAAATCTGCAATTGTGCTCCGATTGCGGTTCTTGATACCTCAAATGATAGGTCTCGGGACTTGTAATTGTTATACCAAACCACATTAAAATTGGTTGATTATTTCCATACATTTAACAGAAAAATCGATTCGAAGAAATCACCTTACTATAGCTCAGCCGATTCAGAGCTGTAAAAATCCGAAATCTGCAATTGTGCTCCAATTGCGGTTCTTGATACCTCAAATGATAGGTCACGAGACCTGTAATTGATATACCATACATTTCGTAGAAAGTTCGATTCGAAGAAAATCACCTTACTATAGCTCAGCCGATTCAGAGCAGTAAAAATCCGAAATCTGCAATTGTGCTCCAATTGCGGTTCTTGATACCTCAAATGATAGGTCTCGGGACTTGTAATTGTTATGCCAAACCACATTAAAATTGGTTGATTATTTCCATACATTTCACAGAAAAATCGATTCGAAGAAATCACCTTACTATAGCTCAGCCGATTCAGAGCTGTAAAAATCCGAAATCTGCAATTGTGCTCCGATTGCGGTTCTTGATACCTCAAATGATAGGTCTCGGGACTTGTAATTGTTATACCAAACCACATTAAAATTGGTTGATTATTTCCATACATTTAACAGAAAAATCGATTCGAAGAAATCACCTTACTATAGCTCAGCCGATTCAGAGCTGTAAAAATCCGAAATCTGCAATTGTGCTCCAATTGCGGTTCTTGATACCTTAAATGATAGGTCACGAGACCTGTAATTGCTATACCATACATTTCGTAGAAAGTTCGATTCGAAGAAAATCACCTTACTATAGCTCAGCCGATTCAGAGCTGTAAAAATCCGAAATCTGCAATTGTGCTCCGATTGCGGTTCTTGATACCTCAAATGATAGGTCTCGGGACTTGTAATTGTTATGCCAAACCACATTAAAATTGGTTGATTATTTCCATACATTTCACAGAAAAACCCATTCGAAGAAATCACCTTACTATAGCTCAGCCGATTCAGAGCTGTAAAAATCCGAAATCTGCAATTGTGCTCCAATTGCGGTTCTTGATACCTCAAATGATAGGTCACGAGACCTGTAATTGATATACCATACATTTCGTAGAAAGTTCGATTCGAAGAAAATCACCTTACTATAGCTCAGCCGATTCAGAGCAGTAAAAATCCGAAATCTGCAATTGTGCTCCGATTGCGGTTCTTGATACCTCAAATGATAGGTCTCGGGACTTGTAATTGTTATGCCAAACCACATTAAAATTGGTTGATTATTTCCATACATTTAACAGAAAAATCGATTCGAAGAAAATCACCTTACTATAGCTCAGCCGATTCAGAGCTGTAAAAATCCGAAATCTGCAATTGTGCTCCAATTGCGGTTCTTGATACCTCAAATGATAGGTCTCGGGACTTGTAATTGTTATGCCAAACCACATTAAAATTGGTTGATTATTTCCATACATTTCACAGAAAAATCGATTCGAAGAAATCACCTTACTATAGCTCAGCCGATTCAGAGCTGTAAAAATCCGAAATCTGCAATTGTGCTCCGATTGCGGTTCTTGATACCTCAAATGATAGGTCTCGGGACTTGTAATTGTTATACCAAACCACATTAAAATTGGTTGATTATTTCCATACATTTAACAGAAAAATCGATTCGAAGAAATCACCTTACTATAGCTCAGCCGATTCAGAGCTGTAAAAATCCGAAATCTGCAATTGTGCTCCAATTGCGGTTCTTGATACCTTAAATGATAGGTCACGAGACCTTTAATTGCTATACCATACATTTCGTAGAAAGTTCGATTCGAAGAAAATCACCTTACTATAGCTCAGCCGATTCAGAGCTGTAAAAATCCGAAATCTGCAATTGTGCTCCGATTGCGGTTCTTGATACCTCAAATGATAGGTCTCGGGACTTGTAATTGTTATGCCAAACCACATTAAAATTGGTTGATTATTTCCATACATTTCACAGAAAAACCGATTCGAAGAAATCACCTTACTATAGCTCAGCCGATTCAGAGCTGTAAAAATCCGAAATCTGCAATTGTGCTCCAATTGCGGTTCTTGATACCTCAAATGATAGGTCACGAGACCTGTAATTGATATACCATACATTTCGTAGAAAGTTCGATTCGAAGAAAATCACCTTACTATAGCTCAGCCGATTCAGAGCTGTAAAAATCCGAAATCTGCAATTGTGCTCCGATTGCGGTTCTTGATACCTCAAATGATAGGTCTCGGGACTTGTAATTGTTATGCCAAACCACATTAAAATTGGTTGATTATTTCCATACATTTAACAGAAAAATCGATTCGAAGAAATCACCTTACTATAGCTCAGCCGATTCAGAGCTGTAAAAATCCGAAATCTGCAATTGTGCTCCAATTGCGGTTCTTGATACCTTAAATGATAGGTCACGAGACCTGTAATTGCTATACCATACATTTCGTAGAAAGTTCGATTCGAAGAAAATCACCTTACTATAGCTCAGCCGATTCAGAGCTGTAAAAATCCGAAATCTGCAATTGTGCTCCGATTGCGGTTCTTGATACCTCAAATGATAGGTCTCGGGACTTGTAATTGTTATGCCAAACCACATTAAAATTGGTTGATTATTTCCATACATTTCACAGAAAAATCGATTCGAAGAAATCACCTTACTATAGCTCAGCCGATTCAGAGCTGTAAAAATCCGAAATCTGCAATTGTGCTCCAATTGCGGTTCTTGATACCTTAAATGATAGGTCACGAGACCTTTAATTGCTATACCATACATTTCGTAGAAAGTTCGATTCGAAGAAAATCACCTTACTATAGCTCAGCCGATTCAGAGCTGTAAAAATCCGAAATCTGCAATTAAGCTCCAATTGCGGTTCTTGATACCTCAAATGATAGGTCTCGGGACTTGTAATTGTTATGCCAAACCACATTAAAATTGGTTGATTATTTCCATACATTTAACAGAAAAATCGATTCGAAGAAATCACCTTACTATAGCTCAGCCGATTCAGAGCTGTAAAAATCCGAAATCTGCAATTGTGCTCCAATTGCGGTTCTTGATACCTTAAATGATAGGTCACGAGACCTGTAATTGCTATACCATACATTTCGTAGAAAGTTCGATTCGAAGAAAATCACCTTACTATAGCTCAGCCGATTCAGAGCTGTAAAAATCCGAAATCTGCAATTGTGCTCCGATTGCGGTTCTTGATACCTCAAATGATAGGTCTCGGGACTTGTAATTGTTATGCCAAACCACATTAAAATTGGTTGATTATTTCCATACATTTCACAGAAAAATCGATTCGAAGAAATCACCTTACTATAGCTCAGCCGATTCAGAGCTGTAAAAATCCGAAATCTGCAATTGTGCTCCAATTGCGGTTCTTGATACCTTAAATGATAGGTCACGAGACCTTTAATTGCTATACCATACATTTCGTAGAAAGTTCGATTCGAAGAAAATCACCTTACTATAGCTCAGCCGATTCAGAGCTGTAAAAATCCGAAATCTGCAATAGTGCTCCAATTGCGGTTCTTGATACCTCAAATGATAGGTCTCGGGACTTGTAATTGTTATGCCAAACCACATTAAAATTGGTTGATTATTTCCATACATTTAACAGAAAAATCGATTCGAAGAAATCACCTTACTATAGCTCAGCCGATTCAGAGCTGTAAAAATCCGAAATCTGCAATTGTGCTCCAATTGCGGTTCTTGATACCTTAAATGATAGGTCACGAGACCTGTAATTGCTATACCATACATTTCGTAGAAAGTTCGATTCGAAGAAAATCACCTTACTATAGCTCAGCCGATTCAGAGCTGTAAAAATCCGAAATCTGCAATTGTGCTCCAATTGCGGTTCTTGATACCTCAAATGATAGGTCTCGGGACTTGTAATTGTTATGCCAAACCACATTAAAATTGGTTGATTATTTCCATACATTTAACAGAAAAATCGATTCGAAGAAATCACCTTACTATAGCTCAGCCGATTCAGAGCTGTAAAAATCCGAAATCTGCAATTGTGCTCCAATTGCGGTTCTTGATACCTTAAATGATAGGTCACGAGACCTGTAATTGCTATACCATACATTTCGTAGAAAGTTCGATTCGAAGAAAATCACCTTACTATAGCTCAGCCGATTCAGAGCTGTAAAAATCCGAAATCTGCAATTGTGCTCCGATTGCGGTTCTTGATACCTCAAATGATAGGTCTCGGGACTTGTAATTGTTATGCCAAACCACATTAAAATTGGTTGATTATTTCCATACATTTCACAGAAAAATCGATTCGAAGAAATCACCTTACTATAGCTCAGCCGATTCAGAGCTGTAAAAATCCGAAATCTGCAATTGTGCTCCGATTGCGGTTCTTGATACCTCAAATGATAGGTCTCGGGACTTGTAATTGTTATGCCAAACCACATTAAAATTGGTTGATTATTTCCATACATTTAACAGAAAAATCGATTCGAAGAAATCACCTTACTATAGCTCAGCCGATTCAGAGCTGTAAAAATCCGAAATCTGCAATTGTGCTCCGATTGCGGTTCTTGATACCTCAAATGATAGGTCTCGGGACTTGTAATTGTTATGCCAAACCACATTAAAATTGGTTGATTATTTCCATACATTTAACAGAAAAATCGATTCGAAGAAATCACCTTACTATAGCTCAGCCGATTCAGAGCTGTAAAAATCCGAAATCTGCAATTGTGCTCCAATTGCGGTTCTTGATACCTTAAATGATAGGTCACGAGACCTTTAATTGCTATACCATACATTTCGTAGAAAGTTCGATTCGAAGAAAATCACCTTACTATAGCTCAGCCGATTCAGAGCTGTAAAAATCCGAAATCTGCAATTGTGCTCCAATTGCGGTTCTTGATACCTCAAATGATAGGTCTCGGGACTTGTAATTGTTATGCCAAACCACATTAAAATTGGTTGATTATTTCCATACATTTCACAGAAAAATCGATTCGAAGAAATCACCTTACTATAGCTCAGCCGATTCAGAGCTGTAAAAATCCGAAATCTGCAATTGTGCTCCGATTGCGGTTCTTGATACCTCAAATGATAGGTCTCGGGACTTGTAATTGTTATGCCAAACCACATTAAAATTGGTTGATTATTTCCATACATTTAACAGAAAAATCGATTCGAAGAAATCACCTTACTATAGCTCAGCCGATTCAGAGCTGTAAAAATCCGAAATCTGCAATTGTGCTCCGATTGCGGTTCTTGATACCTCAAATGATAGGTCTCGGGACTTGTAATTGTTATGCCAAACCACATTAAAATTGGTTGATTATTTCCATACATTTAACAGAAAAATCGATTCGAAGAAATCACCTTACTATAGCTCAGCCGATTCAGAGCTGTAAAAATCCGAAATCTGCAATTGTGCTCCAATTGCGGTTCTTGATACCTCAAATGATAGGTCTCGGGACTTGTAATTGTTATGCCAAACCACATTAAAATTGGTTGATTATTTCCATACATTTAACAGAAAAATCGATTCGAAGAAATCACCTTACTATAGCTCAGCCGATTCAGAGCTGTAAAAATCCGAAATCTGCAATTGTGCTTCGATTGCGGTTCTTGATACCTCAAATGATAGGTCTCGGGACTTGTAATTGTTATGCCAAACCACATTAAAATTGGTTGATTATTTCCATACATTTAACAGAAAAATCGATTCGAAGAAATCACCTTACTATAGCTCAGCCGATTCAGAGCTGTAAAAATCCGAAATCTGCAATTGTGCTCCGATTGCGGTTCTTGATACCTCAAATGATAGGTCTCGGGACTTGTAATTGTTATGCCAAACCACATTAAAATTGGTTGATTATTTCCATACATTTCACAGAAAAATCGATTCGAAGAAATCACCTTACTATAGCTCAGCCGATTCAGAGCTGTAAAAATCCGAAATCTGCAATTGTGCTCCGATTGCGGTTCTTGATACCTCAAATGATAGGTCTCGGGACTTGTAATTGTTATGCCAAACCACATTAAAATTGGTTGATTATTTCCATACATTTAACAGAAAAATCGATTCGAAGAAATCACCTTACTATAGCTCAGCCGATTCAGAGCTGTAAAAATCCGAAATCTGCAATTGTGCTCCGATTGCGGTTCTTGATACCTCAAATGATAGGTCTCGGGACTTGTAATTGTTATGCCAAACCACATTAAAATTGGTTGATTATTTCCATACATTTAACAGAAAAATCGATTCGAAGAAATCACCTTACTATAGCTCAGCCGATTCAGAGCTGTAAAAATCCGAAATCTGCAATTGTGCTCCGATTGCGGTTCTTGATACCTCAAATGATAGGTCTCGGGACTTGTAATTGTTATGCCAAACCACATTAAAATTGGTTGATTATTTCCATACATTTAACAGAAAAATCGATTCGAAGAAATCACCTTACTATAGCTCAGCTGATTCAGAGCTGTAAAAATCCGAAATCTGCAATTGTGCTCCGATTGCGGTTCTTGATACCTCAAATGATAGGTCTCGGGACTTGTAATTGTTATGCCAAACCACATTAAAATTGGTTGATTATTTCCATACATTTAACAGAAAAATCGATTCGAAGAAATCACCTTACTATAGCTCAGCCGATTCAGAGCTGTAAAAATCCGAAATCTGCAATTGTGCTCCGATTGCGGTTCTTGATACCTCAAATGATAGGTCTCGGGACTTGTAATTGTTATGCCAAACCACATTAAAATTGGTTGATTATTTCCATACATTTAACAGAAAAATCGATTCGAAGAAATCACCTTACTATAGCTCAGCCGATTCAGAGCTGTAAAAATCCGAAATCTGCAATTGTGCTCCGATTGCGGTTCTTGATACCTCAAATGATAGGTCTCGGGACTTGTAATTGTTATGCCAAACCACATTAAAATTGGTTGATTATTTCCATACATTTAACAGAAAAATCGATTCGAAGAAATCACCTTACTATAGCTCAGCCGATTCAGAGCTGTAAAAATCCGAAATCTGCAATTGTGCTCCGATTGCGGTTCTTGATACCTCAAATGATAGGTCTCGGGACTTGTAATTGTTATGCCAAACCACATTAAAATTGGTTGATTATTTCCATACATTTAACAGAAAAATCGATTCGAAGAAATCACCTTACTATAGCTCAGCCGATTCAGAGCTGTAAAAATCCGAAATCTGCAATTGTGCTCCGATTGCGGTTCTTGATACCTCAAATGATAGGTCTCGGGACTTGTAATTGTTATGCCAAACCACATTAAAATTGGTTGATTATTTCCATACATTTAACAGAAAAATCGATTCGAAGAAATCACCTTACTATAGCTCAGCCGATTCAGAGCTGTAAAAATCCGAAATCTGCAATTGTGCTCCGATTGCGGTTCTTGATACCTCAAATGATAGGTCTCGGGACTTGTAATTGTTATGCCAAACCACATTAAAATTGGTTGATTATTTCCATACATTTCACAGAAAAATCGATTCGAAGAAATCACCTTACTATAGCTCAGCCGATTCAGAGCTGTAAAAATCCGAAATCTGCAATTGTGCTCCGATTGCGGTTCTTGATACCTCAAATGATAGGTCTCGGGACTTGTAATTGTTATGCCAAACCACATTAAAATTGGTTGATTATTTCCATACATTTAACAGAAAAATCGATTCGAAGAAATCACCTTACTATAGCTCAGCCGATTCAGAGCTGTAAAAATCCGAAATCTGCAATTGTGCTCCGATTGCGGTTCTTGATACCTCAAATGATAGGTCTCGGGACTTGTAATTGTTATGCCAAACCACATTAAAATTGGTTGATTATTTCCATACATTTAACAGAAAAATCGATTCGAAGAAATCACCTTACTATAGCTCAGCCGATTCAGAGCTGTAAAAATCCGAAATCTGCAATTGTGCTCCGATTGCGGTTCTTGATACCTCAAATGATAGGTCTCGGGACTTGTAATTGTTATGCCAAACCACATTAAAATTGGTTGATTATTTCCATACATTTAACAGAAAAATCGATTCGAAGAAATCACCTTACTATAGCTCAGCTGATTCAGAGCTGTAAAAATCCGAAATCTGCAATTGTGCTCCGATTGCGGTTCTTGATACCTCAAATGATAGGTCTCGGGACTTGTAATTGTTATGCCAAACCACATTAAAATTGGTTGATTATTTCCATACATTTAACAGAAAAATCGATTCGAAGAAATCACCTTACTATAGCTCAGCCGATTCAGAGCTGTAAAAATCCGAAATCTGCAATTGTGCTCCGATTGCGGTTCTTGATACCTCAAATGATAGGTCTCGGGACTTGTAATTGTTATGCCAAACCACATTAAAATTGGTTGATTATTTCCATACATTTAACAGAAAAATCGATTCGAAGAAATCACCTTACTATAGCTCAGCCGATTCAGAGCTGTAAAAATCCGAAATCTGCAATTGTGCTCCGATTGCGGTTCTTGATACCTCAAATGATAGGTCTCGGGACTTGTAATTGTTATGCCAAACCACATTAAAATTGGTTGATTATTTCCATACATTTAACAGAAAAATCGATTCGAAGAAATCACCTTACTATAGCTCAGCCGATTCAGAGCTGTAAAAATCCGAAATCTGCAATTGTGCTCCGATTGCGGTTCTTGATACCTCAAATGATAGGTCTCGGGACTTGTAATTGTTATGCCAAACCACATTAAAATTGGTTGATTATTTCCATACATTTCACAGAAAAATCGATTCGAAGAAATCACCTTACTATAGCTCAGCCGATTCAGAGCTGTAAAAATCCGAAATCTGCAATTGTGCTCCGATTGCGGTTCTTGATACCTCAAATGATAGGTCTCGGGACTTGTAATTGTTATGCCAAACCACATTAAAATTGGTTGATTATTTCCATACATTTCACAGAAAAATCGATTCGAAGAAATCACCTTACTATAGCTCAGCCGATTCAGAGCTGTAAAAATCCGAAATCTGCAATTGTGCTCCGATTGCGGTTCTTGATACCTCAAATGATAGGTCTCGGGACTTGTAATTGTTATACCAAACCACATTAAAATTGGTTGATTATTTCCATACATTTAACAGAAAAATCGATTCGAAGAAATCACCTTACTATAGCTCAGCCGATTCAGAGCTGTAAAAATCCGAAATCTGCAATTGTGCTCCAATTGCGGTTCTTGATACCTTAAATGATAGGTCACGAGACCTTTAATTGCTATACCATACATTTCGTAGAAAGTTCGATTCGAAGAAAATCACCTTACTATAGCTCAGCCGATTCAGAGCTGTAAAAATCCGAAATCTGCAATTGTGCTCCGATTGCGGTTCTTGATACCTCAAATGATAGGTCTCGGGACTTGTAATTGTTATGCCAAACCACATTAAAATTGGTTGATTATTTCCATACATTTCACAGAAAAACCGATTCGAAGAAATCACCTTACTATAGCTCAGCCGATTCAGAGCTGTAAAAATCCGAAATCTGCAATTGTGCTCCAATTGCGGTTCTTGATACCTCAAATGATAGGTCACGAGACCTGTAATTGATATACCATACATTTCGTAGAAAGTTCGATTCGAAGAAAATCACCTTACTATAGCTCAGCCGATTCAGAGCTGTAAAAATCCGAAATCTGCAATTGTGCTCCGATTGCGGTTCTTGATACCTCAAATGATAGGTCTCGGGACTTGTAATTGTTATGCCAAACCACATTAAAATTGGTTGATTATTTCCATACATTTAACAGAAAAATCGATTCGAAGAAATCACCTTACTATAGCTCAGCCGATTCAGAGCTGTAAAAATCCGAAATCTGCAATTGTGCTCCAATTGCGGTTCTTGATACCTTAAATGATAGGTCACGAGACCTGTAATTGCTATACCATACATTTCGTAGAAAGTTCGATTCGAAGAAAATCACCTTACTATAGCTCAGCCGATTCAGAGCTGTAAAAATCCGAAATCTGCAATTGTGCTCCGATATCGGTTCTTGATACCTCAAATGATAGGTCTCGGGACTTGTAATTGTTATGCCAAACCACATTAAAATTGGTTGATTATTTCCATACATTTCACAGAAAAATCGATTCGAAGAAATCACCTTACTATAGCTCAGCCGATTCAGAGCTGTAAAAATCCGAAATCTGCAATTGTGCTCCAATTGCGGTTCTTGATACCTTAAATGATAGGTCACGAGACCTGTAATTGCTATACCATACATTTCGTAGAAAGTTCGATTCGAAGAAAATCACCTTACTATAGCTCAGCCGATTCAGAGCTGTAAAAATCCGAAATCTGCAATTGTGCTCCGATTGCGGTTCTTGATACCTCAAATGATAGGTCTCGGGACTTGTAATTGTTATGCCAAACCACATTAAAATTGGTTGATTATTTCCATACATTTAACAGAAAAATCGATTCGAAGAAATCACCTTACTATAGCTCAGCCGATTCAGAGCTGTAAAAATCCGAAATCTGCAATTGTGCTCCAATTGCGGTTCTTGATACCTTAAATGATAGGTCACGAGACCTTTAATTGCTATACCATACATTTCGTAGAAAGTTCGATTCGAAGAAAATCACCTTACTATAGCTCAGCCGATTCAGAGCTGTAAAAATCCGAAATCTGCAATTGTGCTCCAATTGCGGTTCTTGATACCTCAAATGATAGGTCTCGGGACTTGTAATTGTTATGCCAAACCACATTAAAATTGGTTGATTATTTCCATACATTTAACAGAAAAATCGATTCGAAGAAATCACCTTACTATAGCTCAGCCGATTCAGAGCTGTAAAAATCCGAAATCTGCAATTGTGCTCCAATTGCGGTTCTTGATACCTTAAATGATAGGTCACGAGACCTGTAATTGCTATACCATACATTTCGTAGAAAGTTCGATTCGAAGAAAATCACCTTACTATAGCTCAGCCGATTCAGAGCTGTAAAAATCCGAAATCTGCAATTGTGCTCCAATTGCGGTTCTTGATACCTCAAATGATAGGTCTCGGGACTTGTAATTGTTATGCCAAACCACATTAAAATTGGTTGATTATTTCCATACATTTAACAGAAAAATCGATTCGAAGAAATCACCTTACTATAGCTCAGCCGATTCAGAGCTGTAAAAATCCGAAATCTGCAATTGTGCTCCAATTGCGGTTCTTGATACCTTAAATGATAGGTCACGAGACCTGTAATTGCTATACCATACATTTCGTAGAAAGTTCGATTCGAAGAAAATCACCTTACTATAGCTCAGCCGATTCAGAGCTGTAAAAATCCGAAATCTGCAATTGTGCTCCGATTGCGGTTCTTGATACCTCAAATGATAGGTCTCGGGACTTGTAATTGTTATGCCAAACCACATTAAAATTGGTTGATTATTTCCATACATTTAACAGAAAAATCGATTCGAAGAAATCACCTTACTATAGCTCAGCCGATTCAGAGCTGTAAAAATCCGAAATCTGCAATTGTGCTCCAATTGCGGTTCTTGATACCTTAAATGATAGGTCACGAGACCTGTAATTGCTATACCATACATTTCGTAGAAAGTTCGATTCGAAGAAAATCACCTTACTATAGCTCAGCCGATTCAGAGCTGTAAAAATCCGAAATCTGCAATTGTGCTCCGATTGCGGTTCTTGATACCTCAAATGATAGGTCTCGGGACTTGTAATTGTTATGCCAAACCACATTAAAATTGGTTGATTATTTCCATACATTTCACAGAAAAATCGATTCGAAGAAATCACCTTACTATAGCTCAGCCGATTCAGAGCTGTAAAAATCCGAAATCTGCAATTGTGCTCCAATTGCGGTTCTTGATACCTTAAATGATAGGTCACGAGACCTTTAATTGCTATACCATACATTTCGTAGAAAGTTCGATTCGAAGAAAATCACCTTACTATAGCTCAGCCGATTCAGAGCTGTAAAAATCCGAAATCTGCAATTGTGCTCCAATTGCGGTTCTTGATACCTTAAATGATAGGTCACGAGACCTTTAATTGCTATACCATACATTTCGTAGAAAGTTCGATTCGAAGAAAATCACCTTACTATAGCTCAGCCGATTCAGAGCTGTAAAAATCCGAAATCTGCAATTGTGCTCCGATTGCGGTTCTTGATACCTCAAATGATAGGTCTCGGGACTTGTAATTGTTATGCCAAACCACATTAAAATTGGTTGATTATTTCCATACATTTAACAGAAAAATCGATTCGAAGAAATCACCTTACTATAGCTCAGCCGATTCAGAGCTGTAAAAATCCGAAATCTGCAATTGTGCTCCAATTGCGGTTCTTGATACCTTAAATGATAGGTCACGAGACCTGTAATTGCTATACCATACATTTCGTAGAAAGTTCGATTCGAAGAAAATCACCTTACTATAGCTCAGCCGATTCAGAGCTGTAAAAATCCGAAATCTGCAATTGTGCTCCGATTGCGGTTCTTGATACCTCAAATGATAGGTCTCGGGACTTGTAATTGTTATGCCAAACCACATTAAAATTGGTTGATTATTTCCATACATTTAACAGAAAAATCGATTCGAAGAAATCACCTTACTATAGCTCAGCCGATTCAGAGCTGTAAAAATCCGAAATCTGCAATTGTGCTCCAATTGCGGTTCTTGATACCTTAAATGATAGGTCACGAGACCTTTAATTGCTATACCATACATTTCGTAGAAAGTTCGATTCGAAGAAAATCACCTTACTATAGCTCAGCCGATTCAGAGCTGTAAAAATCCGAAATCTGCAATTGTGCTCCGATTGCGGTTCTTGATACCTCAAATGATAGGTCTCGGGACTTGTAATTGTTATGCCAAACCACATTAAAATTGGTTGATTATTTCCATACATTTAACAGAAAAATCGATTCGAAGAAATCACCTTACTATAGCTCAGCCGATTCAGAGCTGTAAAAATCCGAAATCTGCAATTGTGCTCCAATTGCGGTTCTTGATACCTTAAATGATAGGTCACGAGACCTTTAATTGCTATACCATACATTTCGTAGAAAGTTCGATTCGAAGAAAATCACCTTACTATAGCTCAGCCGATTCAGAGCTGTAAAAATCCGAAATCTGCAATTGTGCTCCGATTGCGGTTCTTGATACCTCAAATGATAGGTCTCGGGACTTGTAATTGTTATGCCAAACCACATTAAAATTGGTTGATTATTTCCATACATTTAACAGAAAAATCGATTCGAAGAAATCACCTTACTATAGCTCAGCCGATTCAGAGCTGTAAAAATCCGAAATCTGCAATTGTGCTCCAATTGCGGTTCTTGATACCTTAAATGATAGGTCACGAGACCTGTAATTGCTATACCATACATTTCGTAGAAAGTTCGATTCGAAGAAAATCACCTTACTATAGCTCAGCCGATTCAGAGCTGTAAAAATCCGAAATCTGCAATTGTGCTCCGATTGCGGTTCTTGATACCTCAAATGATAGGTCTCGGGACTTGTAATTGTTATGCCAAACCACATTAAAATTGGTTGATTATTTCCATACATTTAACAGAAAAATCGATTCGAAGAAATCACCTTACTATAGCTCAGCCGATTCAGAGCTGTAAAAATCCGAAATCTGCAATTGTGCTCCAATTGCGGTTCTTGATACCTTAAATGATAGGTCACGAGACCTTTAATTGCTATACCATACATTTCGTAGAAAGTTCGATTCGAAGAAAATCACCTTACTATAGCTCAGCCGATTCAGAGCTGTAAAAATCCGAAATCTGCAATTGTGCTCCGATTGCGGTTCTTGATACCTCAAATGATAGGTCTCGGGACTTGTAATTGTTATGCCAAACCACATTAAAATTGGTTGATTATTTCCATACATTTAACAGAAAAATCGATTCGAAGAAATCACCTTACTATAGCTCAGCCGATTCAGAGCTGTAAAAATCCGAAATCTGCAATTGTGCTCCAATTGCGGTTCTTGATACCTTAAATGATAGGTCACGAGACCTGTAATTGCTATACCATACATTTCGTAGAAAGTTCGATTCGAAGAAAATCACCTTACTATAGCTCAGCCGATTCAGAGCTGTAAAAATCCGAAATCTGCAATTGTGCTCCGATTGCGGTTCTTGATACCTCAAATGATAGGTCTCGGGACTTGTAATTGTTATGCCAAACCACATTAAAATTGGTTGATTATTTCCATACATTTCACAGAAAAATCGATTCGAAGAAATCACCTTACTATAGCTCAGCCGATTCAGAGCTGTAAAAATCCGAAATCTGCAATTGTGCTCCAATTGCGGTTCTTGATACCTTAAATGATAGGTCACGAGACCTTTAATTGCTATACCATACATTTCGTAGAAAGTTCGATTCGAAGAAAATCACCTTACTATAGCTCAGCCGATTCAGAGCTGTAAAAATCCGAAATCTGCAATTGTGCTCCAATTGCGGTTCTTGATACCTCAAATGATAGGTCTCGGGACTTGTAATTGTTATGCCAAACCACATTAAAATTGGTTGATTATTTCCATACATTTAACAGAAAAATCGATTCGAAGAAATCACCTTACTATAGCTCAGCCGATTCAGAGCTGTAAAAATCCGAAATCTGCAATTGTGCTCCAATTGCGGTTCTTGATACCTTAAATGATAGGTCACGAGACCTGTAATTGCTATACCATACATTTCGTAGAAAGTTCGATTCGAAGAAAATCACCTTACTATAGCTCAGCCGATTCAGAGCTGTAAAAATCCGAAATCTGCAATTGTGCTCCGATTGCGGTTCTTGATACCTCAAATGATAGGTCTCGGGACTTGTAATTGTTATGCCAAACCACATTAAAATTGGTTGATTATTTCCATACATTTAACAGAAAAATCGATTCGAAGAAATCACCTTACTATAGCTCAGCCGATTCAGAGCTGTAAAAATCCGAAATCTGCAATTGTGCTCCAATTGCGGTTCTTGATACTTTAAATGATAGGTCTCGGGACTTGTAATTGTTATGCCAAACCACATTAAAATTGGTTGATTATTTCCATACATTTAACAGAAAAATCGATTCGAAGAAATCACCTTACTATAGCTCAGCCGATTCAGAGCTGTAAAAATCCGAAATCTGCAATTGTGCTCCGATTGCGGTTCTTGATACCTCAAATGATAGGTCTCGGGACTTGTAATTGTTATACCAAACCACATTAAAATTGGTTGATTATTTCCATACATTTAACAGAAAAATCGATTCGAAGAAATCACCTTACTATAGCTCAGCCGATTCAGAGCTGTAAAAATCCGAAATCTGCAATTGTGCTCCAATTGCGGTTCTTGATACCTTAAATGATAGGTCACGAGACCTGTAATTGCTATACCATACATTTCGTAGAAAGTTCGATTCGAAGAAAATCACCTTACAGCTCAGCCGATTCAGAGCTGTAAAAATCCGAAATCTGCAATTGTGCTCCGATTGCGGTTCTTGATACCTCAAATGATAGGTCTCGGGACTTGTAATTGTTATGCCAAACCACATTAAAATTGGTTGATTATTTCCATACATTTAACAGAAAAATCGATTCGAAGAAATCACCTTACTATAGCTCAGCCGATTCAGAGCTGTAAAAATCCGAAATCTGCAATTGTGCTCCAATTGCGGTTCTTGATACCTCAAATGATAGGTCACGAGACCTGTAATTGATATACCATACATTTCGTAGAAATTTCGATTCGAAGAAAATCACCTTACTATAGCTCAGCCGATTCAGAGCTGTAAAAATCCGAAATCTGCAATTGTGCTCCAATTGCGGTTCTTGATACCTCAAATGATAGGTCACGAGACCTGTAATTGCTATACCATACATTTCGTAGAAAGTTCGATTCGAAGAAAATCACCTTACTATAGCTCAGCCGATTCAGAGCTGTAAAAATCCGAAATCTGCAATTGTGCTCCGATTGCGGTTCTTGATACCTCAAATGATAGGTCACGAGACCTGTAATTGATATACCATACATTTCGTAGAAAGTTCGATTCGAAGAAAATCACCTTACTATAGCTCAGCCGATTCAGAGCTGTAAAAATCCGAAATCTGCAATTGTGCTCCAATTGCGGTTCTTGATACCTCAAATGATAGGTCTCGGGACTTGTAATTGTTATGCCAAACCACATTAAAATTGGTTGATTATTTCCATACATTTCACAGAAAAACCGATTCGAAGAAATCACCTTACTATAGCTCAGCCGATTCAGAGCTGTAAAAATCCGAAATCTGCAATTGTGCTCCAATTGCGGTTCTTGATACCTCAAATGATAGGTCACGAGACCTGTAATTGATATACCATACATTTCGTAGAAAGTTCGATTCGAAGAAAATCACCTTACTATAGCTCAGCCGATTCAGAGCTGTAAAAATCCGAAATCTGCAATTGTGCTCCAATTGCGGTTCTTGATACCTCAAATGATAGGTCTCGGGACTTGTAATTGTTATGCCAAACCACATTAAAATTGGTTGATTATTTCCATACATTTCACAGAAAAATCGATTCGAAGAAATCACCTTACTATAGCTCAGCCGATTCAGAGCTGTAAAAATCCGAAATCTGCAATTGTGCTCCGATTGCGGTTCTTGATACCTCAAATGATAGGTCTCGGGACTTGTAATTGTTATGCCAAACCACATTAAAATTGGTTGATTATTTCCATACATTTAACAGAAAAATCGATTCGAAGAAATCACCTTACTATAGCTCAGCCGATTCAGAGCTGTAAAAATCCGAAATCTGCAATTGTGCTCCGATTGCGGTTCTTGATACCTCAAATGATAGGTCTCGGGACTTGTAATTGTTATGCCAAACCACATTAAAATTGGTTGATTATTTCCATACATTTAACAGAAAAATCGATTCGAAGAAATCACCTTACTATAGCTCAGCCGATTCAGAGCTGTAAAAATCCGAAATCTGCAATTGTGCTCCGATTGCGGTTCTTGATACCTCAAATGATAGGTCTCGGGACTTGTAATTGTTATGCCAAACCACATTAAAATTGGTTGATTATTTCCATACATTTAACAGAAAAATCGATTCGAAGAAATCACCTTACTATAGCTCAGCCGATTCAGAGCTGTAAAAATCCGAAATCTGCAATTGTGCTCCGATTGCGGTTCTTGATACCTCAAATGATAGGTCTCGGGACTTGTAATTGTTATGCCAAACCACATTAAAATTGGTTGATTATTTCCATACATTTAACAGAAAAATCGATTCGAAGAAATCACCTTACTATAGCTCAGCCGATTCAGAGCTGTAAAAATCCGAAATCTGCAATTGTGCTCCGATTGCGGTTCTTGATACCTCAAATGATAGGTCTCGGGACTTGTAATTGTTATGCCAAACCACATTAAAATTGGTTGATTATTTCCATACATTTAACAGAAAAATCGATTCGAAGAAATCACCTTACTATAGCTCAGCCGATTCAGAGCTGTAAAAATCCGAAATCTGCAATTGTGCTCCGATTGCGGTTCTTGATACCTCAAATGATAGGTCTCGGGACTTGTAATTGTTATGCCAAACCACATTAAAATTGGTTGATTATTTCCATACATTTAACAGAAAAATCGATTCGAAGAAATCACCTTACTATAGCTCAGCCGATTCAGAGCTGTAAAAATCCGAAATCTGCAATTGTGCTCCGATTGCGGTTCTTGATACCTCAAATGATAGGTCTCGGGACTTGTAATTGTTATGCCAAACCACATTAAAATTGGTTGATTATTTCCATACATTTAACAGAAAAATCGATTCGAAGAAATCACCTTACTATAGCTCAGCCGATTCAGAGCTGTAAAAATCCGAAATCTGCAATTGTGCTCCGATTGCGGTTCTTGATACCTCAAATGATAGGTCTCGGGACTTGTAATTGTTATGCCAAACCACATTAAAATTGGTTGATTATTTCCATACATTTAACAGAAAAATCGATTCGAAGAAATCACCTTACTATAGCTCAGCCGATTCAGAGCTGTAAAAATCCGAAATCTGCAATTGTGCTCCGATTGCGGTTCTTGATACCTCAAATGATAGGTCTCGGGACTTGTAATTGTTATGCCAAACCACATTAAAATTGGTTGATTATTTCCATACATTTAACAGAAAAATCGATTCGAAGAAATCACCTTACTATAGCTCAGCCGATTCAGAGCTGTAAAAATCCGAAATCTGCAATTGTGCTCCGATTGCGGTTCTTGATACCTCAAATGATAGGTCTCGGGACTTGTAATTGTTATGCCAAACCACATTAAAATTGGTTGATTATTTCCATACATTTAACAGAAAAATCGATTCGAAGAAATCACCTTACTAAAGCTCAGCCGATTCAGAGCTGTAAAAATCCGAAATCTGCAATTGTGCTCCAATTGCGGTTCTTGATACCTTAAATGATAGGTCACGAGACCTGTAATTGCTATACCATACATTTCGTAGAAAGTTCGATTCGAAGAAAATCACCTTACTATAGCTCAGCCGATTCAGAGCTGTAAAAATCCGAAATCTGCAATTGTGCTCCGATTGCGGTTCTTGATACCTCAAATGATAGGTCACGAGACCTGTAATTGATATACCATACATTTCGTAGAAAGTTCGATTCGAAGAAAATCACCTTACTATAGCTCAGCCGATTCAGAGCTGTAAAAATCCGAAATCTGCAATTGTGCTCCAATTGCGGTTCTTGATACCTCAAATGATAGGTCTCGGGACTTGTAATTGTTATGCCAAACCACATTAAAATTGGTTGATTATTTCCATACATTTCACAGAAAAACCGATTCGAAGAAATCACCTTACTATAGCTCAGCCGATTCAGAGCTGTAAAAATCCGAAATCTGCAATTGTGCTCCAATTGCGGTTCTTGATACCTCAAATGATAGGTCACGAGACCTGTAATTGATATACCATACATTTCGTAGAAAGTTCGATTCGAAGAAAATCACCTTACTATAGCTCAGCCGATTCAGAGCTGTAAAAATCCGAAATCTGCAATTGTGCTCCAATTGCGGTTCTTGATACCTCAAATGATAGGTCTCGGGACTTGTAATTGTTATGCCAAACCACATTAAAATTGGTTGATTATTTCCATACATTTCACAGAAAAATCGATTCGAAGAAATCACCTTACTATAGCTCAGCCGATTCAGAGCTGTAAAAATCCGAAATCTGCAATTGTGCTCCGATTGCGGTTCTTGATACCTCAAATGATAGGTCTCGGGACTTGTAATTGTTATGCCAAACCACATTAAAATTGGTTGATTATTTCCATACATTTAACAGAAAAATCGATTCGAAGAAATCACCTTACTATAGCTCAGCCGATTCAGAGCTGTAAAAATCCGAAATCTGCAATTGTGCTCCAATTGCGGTTCTTGATACCTTAAATGATAGGTCACGAGACCTTTAATTGCTATACCATACATTTCGTAGAAAGTTCGATTCGAAGAAAATCACCTTACTATAGCTCAGCCGATTCAGAGCTGTAAAAATCCGAAATCTGCAATTGTGCTCCAATTGCGGTTCTTGATACCTCAAATGATAGGTCTCGGGACTTGTAATTGTTATGCCAAACCACATTAAAATTGGTTGATTATTTCCATACATTTCACAGAAAAATCGATTCGAAGAAATCACCTTACTATAGCTCAGCCGATTCAGAGCTGTAAAAATCCGAAATCTGCAATTGTGCTCCGATTGCGGTTCTTGATACCTTAAATGATAGGTCTCGGGACTTGTAATTGTTATGCCAAACCACATTAAAATTGGTTGATTATTTCCATACATTTAACAGAAAAATCGATTCGAAGAAATCACCTTACTATAGCTCAGCCGATTCAGAGCTGTAAAAATCCGAAATCTGCAATTGTGCTCCGATTGCGGTTCTTGATACCTCAAATGATAGGTCTCGGGACTTGTAATTGTTATGCCAAACCACATTAAAATTGGTTGATTATTTCCATACATTTAACAGAAAAATCGATTCGAAGAAATCACCTTACTATAGCTCAGCCGATTCAGAGCTGTAAAAATCCGAAATCTGCAATTGTGCTCCGATTGCGGTTCTTGATACCTCAAATGATAGGTCTCGGGACTTGTAATTCTTATGCCAAACCACATTAAAATTGGTTGATTATTTCCATACATTTCACAGAAAAATCGATTCGAAGAAATCACCTTACTATAGCTCAGCCGATTCAGAGCTGTAAAAATCCGAAATCTGCAATTGTGCTCCGATTGCGGTTCTTGATACCTCAAATGATAGGTCTCGGGACTTGTAATTGTTATGCCAAACCACATTAAAATTGGTTGATTATTTCCATACATTTAACAGAAAAATCGATTCGAAGAAATCACCTTACTATAGCTCAGCCGATTCAGAGCTGTAAAAATCCGAAATCTGCAATTGTGCTCCGATTGCGGTTCTTGATACCTCAAATGATAGGTCTCGGGACTTGTAATTGTTATGCCAAACCACATTAAAATTGGTTGATTATTTCCATACATTTAACAGAAAAATCGATTCGAAGAAATCACCTTACTATAGCTCAGCCGATTCAGAGCTGTAAAAATCCGAAATCTGCAATTGTGCTCCGATTGCGGTTCTTGATACCTCAAATGATAGGTCTCGGGACTTGTAATTGTTATGCCAAACCACATTAAAATTGGTTGATTATTTCCATACATTTAACAGAAAAATCGATTCGAAGAAATCACCTTACTATAGCTCAGCCGATTCAGAGCTGTAAAAATCCGAAATCTGCAATTGTGCTCCGATTGCGGTTCTTGATACCTCAAATGATAGGTCTCGGGACTTGTAATTGTTATGCCAAACCACATTAAAATTGGTTGATTATTTCCATACATTTAACAGAAAAATCGATTCGAAGAAATCACCTTACTATAGCTCAGCCGATTCAGAGCTGTAAAAATCCGAAATCTGCAATTGTGCTCCGATTGCGGTTCTTGATACCTCAAATGATAGGTCTCGGGACTTGTAATTGTTATGCCAAACCACATTAAAATTGGTTGATTATTTCCATACATTTAACAGAAAAATCGATTCGAAGAAATCACCTTACTATAGCTCAGCCGATTCAGAGCTGTAAAAATCCGAAATCTGCAATTGTGCTCCGATTGCGGTTCTTGATACCTCAAATGATAGGTCTCGGGACTTGTAATTGTTATGCCAAACCACATTAAAATTGGTTGATTATTTCCATACATTTAACAGAAAAATCGATTCGAAGAAATCACCTTACTATAGCTCAGCCGATTCAGAGCTGTAAAAATCCGAAATCTGCAATTGTGCTCCGATTGCGGTTCTTGATACCTCAAATGATAGGTCTCGGGACTTGTAATTGTTATGCCAAACCACATTAAAATTGGTTGATTATTTCCATACATTTAACAGAAAAATCGATTCGAAGAAATCACCTTACTATAGCTCAGCCGATTCAGAGCTGTAAAAATCCGAAATCTGCAATTGTGCTCCGATTGCGGTTCTTGATACCTCAAATGATAGGTCTCGGGACTTGTAATTGTTATGCCAAACCACATTAAAATTGGTTGATTATTTCCATACATTTAACAGAAAAATCGATTCGAAGAAATCACCTTACTATAGCTCAGCCGATTCAGAGCTGTAAAAATCCGAAATCTGCAATTGTGCTCCGATTGCGGTTCTTGATACCTCAAATGATAGGTCTCGGGACTTGTAATTGTTATGCCAAACCACATTAAAATTGGTTGATTATTTCCATACATTTAACAGAAAAATCGATTCGAAGAAATCACCTTACTATAGCTCAGCCGATTCAGAGCTGTAAAAATCCGAAATCTGCAATTGTGCTCCGATTGCGGTTCTTGATACCTCAAATGATAGGTCTCGGGACTTGTAATTGTTATGCCAAACCACATTAAAATTGGTTGATTATTTCCATACATTTAACAGAAAAATCGATTCGAAGAAATCACCTTACTAAAGCTCAGCCGATTCAGAGCTGTAAAAATCCGAAATCTGCAATTGTGCTCCGATTGCGGTTCTTGATACCTCAAATGATAGGTCTCGGGACTTGTAATTGTTATGCCAAACCACATTAAAATTGGTTGATTATTTCCATACATTTAACAGAAAAATCGATTCGAAGAAATCACCTTACTATAGCTCAGCCGATTCAGAGCTGTAAAAATCCGAAATCTGCAATTGTGCTCCGATTGCGGTTCTTGATACCTCAAATGATAGGTCTCGGGACTTGTAATTGTTATGCCAAACCACATTAAAATTGGTTGATTATTTCCATACATTTCACAGAAAAATCGATTCGAAGAAATCACCTTACTATAGCTCAGCCGATTCAGAGCTGTAAAAATCCGAAATCTGCAATTGTGCTCCGATTGCGGTTCTTGATACCTCAAATGATAGGTCTCGGGACATGTAATTGTTATGCCAAACCACATTAAAATTGGTTGATTATTTCCATACATTTAACAGAAAAATCGATTCGAAGAAATCACCTTACTATAGCTCAGCCGATTCAGAGCTGTAAAAATCCGAAATCTGCAATTGTGCTCCGATTGCGGTTCTTGATACCTCAAATGATAGGTCTCGGGACTTGTAATTGTTATGCCAAACCACATTAAAATTGGTTGATTATTTCCATACATTTAACAGAAAAATCGATTCGAAGAAATCACCTTACTATAGCTCAGCCGATTCAGAGCTGTAAAAATCCGAAATCTGCAATTGTGCTCCGATTGCGGTTCTTGATACCTCAAATGATAGGTCTCGGGACTTGTAATTGTTATACCAAACCACATTAAAATTGGTTGATTATTTCCATACATTTAACAGAAAAATCGATTAGAAGAAATCACCTTACTATAGCTCAGCCGATTCAGAGCTGTAAAAATCCGAAATCTGCAATTGTGCTCCGATTGCGGTTCTTGATACCTCAAATGATAGGTCTCGGGACTTGTAATTGTTATGCCAAACCACATTAAAATTGGTTGATTATTTCCATACATTTAACAGAAAAATCGATTCGAAGAAATCACCTTACTATAGCTCAGCCGATTCAGAGCTGTAAAAATCCGAAATCTGCAATTGTGCTCCGATTGCGGTTCTTGATACCTCAAATGATAGGTCTCGGGACTTGTAATTGTTATGCCAAACCACATTAAAATTGGTTGATTATTTCCATACATTTAACAGAAAAATCGATTCGAAGAAATCACCTTACTATAGCTCAGCCGATTCAGAGCTGTAAAAATCCGAAATCTGCAATTGTGCTCCGATTGCGGTTCTTGATACCTCAAATGATAGGTCTCGGGACTTGTAATTGTTATGCCAAACCACATTAAAATTGGTTGATTATTTCCATACATTTAACAGAAAAATCGATTCGAAGAAATCACCTTACTATAGCTCAGCCGATTCAGAGCTGTAAAAATCCGAAATCTGCAATTGTGCTCCAATTGCGGTTCTTGATACCTCAAATGATAGGTCTCGGGACTTGTAATTGTTATGCCAAACCACATTAAAATTGGTTGATTATTTCCATACATTTAACAGAAAAATCGATTCGAAGAAATCACCTTACTATAGCTCAGCCGATTCAGAGCTGTAAAAATCCGAAATCTGCAATTGTGCTCCAATTGCGGTTCTTGATACCTTAAATGATAGGTCACGAGACCTTTAATTGCTATACCATACATTTCGTAGAAAGTTCGATTCGAAGAAAATCACCTTACTATAGCTCAGCCGATTCAGAGCTGTAAAAATCCGAAATCTGCAATTGTGCTCCAATTGCGGTTCTTGATACCTCAAATGATAGGTCTCGGGACTTGTAATTGTTATGCCAAACCACATTAAAATTGGTTGATTATTTCCATACATTTCACAGAAAAATCGATTCGAAGAAATCACCTTACTATAGCTCAGCCGATTCAGAGCTGTAAAAATCCGAAATCTGCAATTGTGCTCCGATTGCGGTTCTTGATACCTCAAATGATAGGTCTCGGGACTTGTAATTGTTATGCCAAACCACATTAAAATTGGTTGATTATTTCCATACATTTAACAGAAAAATCGATTCGAAGAAATCACCTTACTATAGCTCAGCCGATTCAGAGCTGTAAAAATCCGAAATCTGCAATTGTGCTCCAATTGCGGTTCTTGATACCTCAAATGATAGGTCACGAGACCTGTAATTGCTATACCATACATTTCGTAGAAAGTTCGATTCGAAGAAAATCACCTTACTATAGCTCAGCCGATTCAGAGCTGTAAAAATCCGAAATCTGCAATTGTGCTCCGATTGCGGTTCTTGATACCTCAAATGATAGGTCTCGGGACTTGTAATTGTTATGCCAAACCACATTAAAATTGGTTGATTATTTCCATACATTTAACAGAAAAATCGATTCGAAGAAATCACCTTACTATAGCTCAGCCGATTCAGAGCTGTAAAAATCCGAAATCTGCAATTGTGCTCCAATTGCGGTTCTTGATACCTTAAATGATAGGTCACGAGACCTTTAATTGCTATACCATACATTTCGTAGAAAGTTCGATTCGAAGAAAATCACCTTACTATAGCTCAGCCGATTCAGAGCTGTAAAAATCCGAAATCTGCAATTGTGCTCCGATTGCGGTTCTTGATACCTCAAATGATAGGTCTCGGGACTTGTAATTGTTATGCCAAACCACATTAAAATTGGTTGATTATTTCCATACATTTAACAGAAAAATCGATTCGAAGAAATCACCTTACTATAGCTCAGCCGATTCAGAGCTGTAAAAATCCGAAATCTGCAATTGTGCTCCAATTGCGGTTCTTGATACCTTAAATGATAGGTCACGAGACCTTTAATTGCTATACCATACATTTCGTAGAAAGTTCGATTCGAAGAAAATCACCTTACTATAGCTCAGCCGATTCAGAGCTGTAAAAATCCGAAATCTGCAATTGTGCTCCGATTGCGGTTCTTGATACCTCAAATGATAGGTCTCGGGACTTGTAATTGTTATGCCAAACCACATTAAAATTGGTTGATTATTTCCATACATTTAACAGAAAAATCGATTCGAAGAAATCACCTTACTATAGCTCAGCCGATTCAGAGCTGTAAAAATCCGAAATCTGCAATTGTGCTCCAATTGCGGTTCTTGATACCTTAAATGATAGGTCACGAGACCTGTAATTGCTATACCATACATTTCGTAGAAAGTTCGATTCGAAGAAATCACCTTACTATAGCTCAGCCGATTCAGAGCTGTAAAAATCCGAAATCTGCAATTGTGCTCCGATTGCGGTTCTTGATACCTCAAATGATAGGTCTCGGGACTTGTAATTGTTATGCCAAACCACATTAAAATTGGTTGATTATTTCCATACATTTAACAGAAAAATCGATTCGAAGAAATCACCTTACTATAGCTCAGCCGATTCAGAGCTGTAAAAATCCGAAATCTGCAATTGTGCTCCAATTGCGGTTCTTGATACCTCAAATGATAAATCACGAGACCTGTAATTGCTATACCATACATTTCGTAGAAAGTTCGATTCGAAGAAATCACCTTACTATAGCTCAGCCGATTCAGAGCTGTAAAAATCCGAAATCTGCAATTGTGCTCCGATTGCGGTTCTTGATACCTCAAATGATAGGTCTCGGGACTTGTAATTGTTATGCCAAACCACATTAAAATTGGTTGATTATTTCCATACATTTAACAGAAAAATCGATTCGAAGAAATCACCTTACTATAGCTCAGCCGATTCAGAGCTGTAAAAATCCGAAATCTGCAATTGTGCTCCAATTGCGGTTCTTGATACCTTAAATGATAGGTCACGAGACCTTTAATTGCTATACCATACATTTCGTAGAAAGTTCGATTCAAAGAAAATCACCTTACTATAGCTCAGCCGATTCAGAGCTGTAAAAATCCGAAATCTGCAATTGTGCTCCAATTGCGGTTCTTGATACCTCAAATGATAGGTCTCGGGACTTGTAATTGTTATGCCAAACCACATTAAAATTGGTTGATTATTTCCATACATTTAACAGAAAAATCGATTCGAAGAAATCACCTTACTATAGCTCAGCCGATTCAGAGCTGTAAAAATCCGAAATCTGCAATTGTGCTCCAATTGCGGTTCTTGATACCTTAAATGATAGGTCACGAGACCTGTAATTGCTATACCATACATTTCGTAGAAAGTTCGATTCGAAGAAAATCACCTTACTATAGCTCAGCCGATTCAGAGCTGTAAAAATCCGAAATCTGCAATTGTGCTCCGATTGCGGTTCTTGATACCTCAAATGATAGGTCTCGGGACTTGTAATTGTTATGCCAAACCACATTAAAATTGGTTGATTATTTCCATACATTTCACAGAAAAATCGATTCGAAGAAATCACCTTACTATAGCTCAGCCGATTCAGAGCTGTAAAAATCCGAAATCTGCAATTGTGCTCCGATTGCGGTTCTTGATACCTCAAATGATAGGTCTCGGGACTTGTAATTGTTATGCCAAACCACATTAAAATTGGTTGATTATTTCCATACATTTAACAGAAAAATCGATTCGAAGAAATCACCTTACTATAGCTCAGCCGATTCAGAGCTGTAAAAATCCGAAATCTGCAATTGTGCTCCGATTGCGGTTCTTGATACCTCAAATGATAGGTCTCGGGACTTGTAATTGTTATGCCAAACCACATTAAAATTGGTTGATTATTTCCATACATTTAACAGAAAAATCGATTCGAAGAAATCACCTTACTATAGCTCAGCCGATTCAGAGCTGTAAAAATCCGAAATCTGCAATTGTGCTCCGATTGCGGTTCTTGATACCTCAAATGATAGGTCTCGGGACTTGTAATTGTTATGCCAAACCACATTAAAATTGGTTGATTATTTCCATACATTTAACAGAAAAATCGATTCGAAGAAATCACCTTACTATAGCTCAGCCGATTCAGAGCTGTAAAAATCCGAAATCTGCAATTGTGCTCCGATTGCGGTTCTTGATACCTCAAATGATAGGTCTCGGGACTTGTAATTGTTATGCCAAACCACATTAAAATTGGTTGATTATTTCCATACATTTAACAGAAAAATCGATTCGAAGAAATCACCTTACTATAGCTCAGCCGATTCAGAGCTGTAAAAATCCGAAATCTGCAATTGTGCTCCGATTGCGGTTCTTGATACCTCAAATGATAGGTCTCGGGACTTGTAATTGTTATGCCAAACCACATTAAAATTGGTTGATTATTTCCATACATTTAACAGAAAAATCGATTCGAAGAAATCACCTTACTATAGCTCAGCCGATTCAGAGCTGTAAAAATCCGAAATCTGCAATTGTGCTCCGATTGCGGTTCTTGATACCTCAAATGATAGGTCTCGGGACTTGTAATTGTTATGCCAAACCACATTAAAATTGGTTGATTATTTCCATACATTTAACAGAAAAATCGATTCGAAGAAATCACCTTACTATAGCTCAGCCGATTCAGAGCTGTAAAAATCCGAAATCTGCAATTGTGCTCCGATTGCGGTTCTTGATACCTCAAATGATAGGTCTCGGGACTTGTAATTGTTATGCCAAACCACATTAAAATTGGTTGATTATTTCCATACATTTAACAGAAAAATCGATTCGAAGAAATCACCTTACTATAGCTCAGCCGATTCAGAGCTGTAAAAATCCGAAATCTGCAATTGTGCTCCGATTGCGGTTCTTGATACCTCAAATGATAGGTCTCGGGACTTGTAATTGTTATGCCAAACCACATTAAAATTGGTTGATTATTTCCATACATTTAACAGAAAAATCGATTCGAAGAAATCACCTTACTATAGCTCAGCCGATTCAGAGCTGTAAAAATCCGAAATCTGCAATTGTGCTCCGATTGCGGTTCTTGATACCTCAAATGATAGGTCTCGGGACTTGTAATTGTTATGCCAAACCACATTAAAATTGGTTGATTATTTCCATACATTTAACAGAAAAATCGATTCGAAGAAATCACCTTACTATAGCTCAGCCGATTCAGAGCTGTAAAAATCCGAAATCTGCAATTGTGCTCCGATTGCGGTTCTTGATACCTCAAATGATAGGTCTCGGGACTTGTAATTGTTATGCCAAACCACATTAAAATTGGTTGATTATTTCCATACATTTAACAGAAAAATCGATTCGAAGAAATCACCTTACTATAGCTCAGCCGATTCAGAGCTGTAAAAATCCGAAATCTGCAATTGTGCTCCGATTGCGGTTCTTGATACCTCAAATGATAGGTCTCGGGACTTGTAATTGTTATGCCAAACCACATTAAAATTGGTTGATTATTTCCATACATTTAACAGAAAAATCGATTCGAAGAAATCACCTTACTATAGCTCAGCCGATTCAGAGCTGTAAAAATCCGAAATCTGCAATTGTGCTCCGATTGCGGTTCTTGATACCTCAAATGATAGGTCTCGGGACTTGTAATTGTTATGCCAAACCACATTAAAATTGGTTGATTATTTCCATACATTTAACAGAAAAATCGATTCGAAGAAATCACCTTACTATAGCTCAGCCGATTCAGAGCTGTAAAAATCCGAAATCTGCAATTGTGCTCCGATTGCGGTTCTTGATACCTCAAATGATAGGTCTCGGGACTTGTAATTGTTATGCCAAACCACATTAAAATTGGTTGATTATTTCCATACATTTAACAGAAAAATCGATTCGAAGAAATCACCTTACTATAGCTCAGCCGATTCAGAGCTGTAAAAATCCGAAATCTGCAATTGTGCTCCGATTGCGGTTCTTGATACCTCAAATGATAGGTCTCGGGACTTGTAATTGTTATGCCAAACCACATTAAAATTGGTTGATTATTTCCATACATTTAACAGAAAAATCGATTCGAAGAAATCACCTTACTATAGCTCAGCCGATTCAGAGCTGTAAAAATCCGAAATCTGCAATTGTGCTCCGATTGCGGTTCTTGATACCTTAAATGATAGGTCTCGGGACTTGTAATTGTTATGCCAAACCACATTAAAATTGGTTGATTATTTCCATACATTTAACAGAAAAATCGATTCGAAGAAATCACCTTACTATAGCTCAGCCGATTCAGAGCTGTAAAAATCCGAAATCTGCAATTGTGCTCCGATTGCGGTTCTTGATACCTCAAATGATAGGTCTCGGGACTTGTAATTGTTATGCCAAACCACATTAAAATTGGTTGATTATTTCCATACATTTCACAGAAAAATCGATTCGAAGAAATCACCTTACTATAGCTCAGCCGATTCAGAGCTGTAAAAATCCGAAATCTGCAATTGTGCTCCGATTGCGGTTCTTGATACCTCAAATGATAGGTCTCGGGACTTGTAATTGTTATGCCAAACCACATTAAAATTGGTTGATTATTTCCATACATTTAACAGAAAAATCGATTCGAAGAAATCACCTTACTATAGCTCAGCCGATTCAGAGCTGTAAAAATCCGAAATCTGCAATTGTGCTCCGATTGCGGTTCTTGATACCTCAAATGATAGGTCTCGGGACTTGTAATTGTTATGCCAAACCACATTAAAATTGGTTGATTATTTCCATACATTTAACAGAAAAATCGATTCGAAGAAATCACCTTACTATAGCTCAGCCGATTCAGAGCTGTAAAAATCCGAAATCTGCAATTGTGCTCCGATTGCGGTTCTTGATACCTCAAATGATAGGTCTCGGGACTTGTAATTGTTATGCCAAACCACATTAAAATTGGTTGATTATTTCCATACATTTAACAGAAAAATCGATTCGAAGAAATCACCTTACTATAGCTCAGCCGATTCAGAGCTGTAAAAATCCGAAATCTGCAATTGTGCTCCGATTGCGGTTCTTGATACCTCAAATGATAGGTCTCGGGACTTGTAATTGTTATGCCAAACCACATTAAAATTGGTTGATTATTTCCATACATTTAACAGAAAAATCGATTCGAAGAAATCACCTTACTATAGCTCAGGTGATTCAGAGCTGTAAAAATCCGAAATCTGCAATTGTGCTCCGATTGCGGTTCTTGATACCTCAAATGATAGGTCTCGGGACTTGTAATTGTTATGCCAAACCACATTAAAATTGGTTGATTATTTCCATACATTTAACAGAAAAATCGATTCGAAGAAATCACCTTACTATAGCTCAGCCGATTCAGAGCTGTAAAAATCCGAAATCTGCAATTGTGCTCCAATTGCGGTTCTTGATACCTTAAATGATAGGTCACGAGACCTGTAATTGCTATACCATACATTTCGTAGAAAGTTCGATTCGAAGAAAATCACCTTACTATAGCTCAGCCGATTCAGAGCTGTAAAAATCCGAAATCTGCAATTGTGCTCCGATTGCGGTTCTTGATACCTCAAATGATAGGTCTCGGGACTTGTAATTGTTATGCCAAACCACATTAAAATTGGTTGATTATTTCCATACATTTCACAGAAAAATCGATTCGAAGAAATCACCTTACTATAGCTCAGCCGATTCAGAGCTGTAAAAATCCGAAATCTGCAATTGTGCTCCAATTGCGGTTCTTGATACCTTAAATGATAGGTCACGAGACCTTTAATTGCTATACCATACATTTCGTAGAAAGTTCGATTCGAAGAAAATCACCTTACTATAGCTCAGCCGATTCAGAGCTGTAAAAATCCGAAATCTGCAATTGTGCTCCAATTGCGGTTCTTGATACCTCAAATGATAGGTCTCGGGACTTGTAATTGTTATGCCAAACCACATTAAAATTGGTTGATTATTTCCATACATTTCACAGAAAAATCGATTCGAAGAAATCACCTTACTATGGCTCAGCCGATTCAGAGCTGTAAAAATCCGAAATCTGCAATTGTGCTCCGATTGCGGTTCTTGATACCTCAAATGATAGGTCTCGGGACTTGTAATTGTTATGCCAAACCACATTAAAATTGGTTGATTATTTCCATACATTTAACAGAAAAATCGATTCGAAGAAATCACCTTACTATAGCTCAGCCGATTCAGAGCTGTAAAAATCCGAAATCTGCAATTGTGCTCCAATTGCGGTTCTTGATACCTCAAATGATAGGTCACGAGACCTGTAATTGCTATACCATACATTTCGTAGAAAGTTCGATTCGAAGAAAATCACCTTACTATAGCTCAGCCGATTCAGAGCTGTAAAAATCCGAAATCTGCAATTGTGCTCCGATTGCGGTTCTTGATACCTCAAATGATAGGTCTCGGGACTTGTAATTGTTATGCCAAACCACATTAAAATTGGTTGATTATTTCCATACATTTAACAGAAAAATCGATTCGAAGAAATCACCTTACTATAGCTCAGCCGATTCAGAGCTGTAAAAATCCGAAATCTGCAATTGTGCTCCAATTGCGGTTCTTGATACCTTAAATGATAGGTCACGAGACCTTTAATTGCTATACCATACATTTCGTAGAAAGTTCGATTCGAAGAAAATCACCTTACTATAGCTCAGCCGATTCAGAGCTGTAAAAATCCGAAATCTGCAATTGTGCTCCGATTGCGGTTCTTGATACCTCAAATGATAGGTCTCGGGACTTGTAATTGTTATGCCAAACCACATTAAAATTGGTTGATTATTTCCATACATTTAACAGAAAAATCGATTCGAAGAAATCACCTTACTATAGCTCAGCCGATTCAGAGCTGTAAAAATCCGAAATCTGCAATTGTGCTCCAATTGCGGTTCTTGATACCTTAAATGATAGGTCACGAGACCTTTAATTGCTATACCATACATTTCGTAGAAAGTTCGATTCGAAGAAAATCACCTTACTATAGCTCAGCCGATTCAGAGCTGTAAAAATCCGAAATCTGCAATTGTGCTCCGATTGCGGTTCTTGATACCTCAAATGATAGGTCTCGGGACTTGTAATTGTTATGCCAAACCACATTAAAATTGGTTGATTATTTCCATACATTTAACAGAAAAATCGATTCGAAGAAATCACCTTACTATAGCTCAGCCGATTCAGAGCTGTAAAAATCCGAAATCTGCAATTGTGCTCCAATTGCGGTTCTTGATACCTCAAATGATAGGTCACGAGACCTGTAATTGCTATACCATACATTTCGTAGAAAGTTCGATTCGAAGAAAATCACCTTACTATAGCTCAGCCGATTCAGAGCTGTAAAAATCCGAAATCTGCAATTGTGCTCCAATTGCGGTTCTTGATACCTCAAATGATAGGTCACGAGACCTGTAATTGCTATACCATACATTTCGTAGAAAGTTCGATTCAAAGAAAATCACCTTACTATAGCTCAGCCGATTCAGAGCTGTAAAAATCCGAAATCTGCAATTGTGCTCCAATTGCGGTTCTTGATACCTCAAATGATAGGTCTCGGGACTTGTAATTGTTATGCCAAACCACATTAAAATTGGTTGATTATTTCCATACATTTAACAGAAAAATCGATTCGAAGAAATCACCTTACTATAGCTCAGCCGATTCAGAGCTGTAAAAATCCGAAATCTGCAATTTTGCTCCAATTGCGGTTCTTGATACCTTAAATGATAGGTCACGAGACCTTTAATTGCTATACCATACATTTCGTAGAAAGTTCGATTCGAAGAAAATCACCTTACTATAGCTCAGCCGATTCAGAGCTGTAAAAATCCGAAATCTGCAATTGTGCTCCGATTGCGGTTCTTGATACCTCAAATGATAGGTCTCGGGACTTGTAATTGTTATGCCAAACCACATTAAAATTGGTTGATTATTTCCATACATTTCACAGAAAAATCGATTCGAAGAAATCACCTTACTATAGCTCAGCCGATTCAGAGCTGTAAAAATCCGAAATCTGCAATTGTGCTCCGATTGCGGTTCTTGATACCTCAAATGATAGGTCTCGGGACTTGTAATTGTTATGCCAAACCACATTAAAATTGGTTGATTATTTCCATACATTTAACAGAAAAATCGATTCGAAGAAATCACCTTACTATAGCTCAGCCGATTCAGAGCTGTAAAAATCCGAAATCTGCAATTGCGCTCCAATTGCGGTTCTTGATACCTCAAATGATAGGTCACGAGACCTGTAATTGCTATACCATACATTTCGTAGAAAGTTCGATTCGAAGAAATCACCTTACTATAGCTCAGCCGATTCAGAGCTGTAAAAATCCGAAATCTGCAATTGTGCTCCGATTGCGGTTCTTGATACCTCAAATGATAGGTCTCGGGACTTGTAATTGTTATGCCAAACCACATTAAAATTGGTTGATTATTTCCATACATTTCACAGAAAAATCGATTCGAAGAAATCACCTTACTATAGCTCAGCCGATTCAGAGCTGTAAAAATCCGAAATCTGCAATTGTGCTCCAATTGCGGTTCTTGATACCTTAAATGATAGGTCACGAGACCTTTAATTGCTATACCATACATTTCGTAGAAAGTTCGATTCGAAGAAAATCACCTTACTATAGCTCAGCCGATTCAGAGCTGTAAAAATCCGAAATCTGCAATTGTGCTCCAATTGCGGTTCTTGATACCTCAAATGATAGGTCTCGGGACTTGTAATTGTTATGCCAAACCACATTAAAATTGGTTGATTATTTCCATACATTTCACAGAAAAATCGATTCGAAGAAATCACCTTACTATGGCTCAGCCGATTCAGAGCTGTAAAAATCCGAAATCTGCAATTGTGCTCCGATTGCGGTTCTTGATACCTCAAATGATAGGTCTCGGGACTTGTAATTGTTATGCCAAACCACATTAAAATTGGTTGATTATTTCCATACATTTAACAGAAAAATCGATTCGAAGAAATCACCTTACTATAGCTCAGCCGATTCAGAGCTGTAAAAATCCGAAATCTGCAATTGTGCTCCAATTGCGGTTCTTGATACCTCAAATGATAGGTCACGAGACCTGTAATTGCTATACCATACATTTCGTAGAAAGTTCGATTCGAAGAAAATCACCTTACTATAGCTCAGCCGATTCAGAGCTGTAAAAATCCGAAATCTGCAATTGTGCTCCGATTGCGGTTCTTGATACCTCAAATGATAGGTCTCGGGACTTGTAATTGTTATGCCAAACCACATTAAAATTGGTTGATTATTTCCATACATTTAACAGAAAAATCGATTCGAAGAAATCACCTTACTATAGCTCAGCCGATTCAGAGCTGTAAAAATCCGAAATCTGCAATTGTGCTCCAATTGCGGTTCTTGATACCTTAAATGATAGGTCACGAGACCTTTAATTGCTATACCATACATTTCGTAGAAAGTTCGATTCGAAGAAAATCACCTTACTATAGCTCAGCCGATTCAGAGCTGTAAAAATCCGAAATCTGCAATTGTGCTCCGATTGCGGTTCTTGATACCTCAAATGATAGGTCTCGGGACTTGTAATTGTTATGCCAAACCACATTAAAATTGGTTGATTATTTCCATACATTTAACAGAAAAATCGATTCGAAGAAATCACCTTACTATAGCTCAGCCGATTCAGAGCTGTAAAAATCCGAAATCTGCAATTGTGCTCCAATTGCGGTTCTTGATACCTTAAATGATAGGTCACGAGACCTTTAATTGCTATACCATACATTTCGTAGAAAGTTCGATTCGAAGAAAATCACCTTACTATAGCTCAGCCGATTCAGAGCTGTAAAAATCCGAAATCTGCAATTGTGCTCCGATTGCGGTTCTTGATACCTCAAATGATAGGTCTCGGGACTTGTAATTGTTATGCCAAACCACATTAAAATTGGTTGATTATTTCCATACATTTAACAGAAAAATCGATTCGAAGAAATCACCTTACTATAGCTCAGCCGATTCAGAGCTGTAAAAATCCGAAATCTGCAATTGTGCTCCAATTGCGGTTCTTGATACCTCAAATGATAGGTCACGAGACCTGTAATTGCTATACCATACATTTCGTAGAAAGTTCGATTCGAAGAAATCACCTTACTATAGCTCAGCCGATTCAGAGCTGTAAAAATCCGAAATCTGCAATTGTGCTCCGATTGCGGTTCTTGATACCTCAAATGATAGGTCTCGGGACTTGTAATTGTTATGCCAAACCACATTAAAATTGGTTGATTATTTCCATACATTTAACAGAAAAATCGATTCGAAGAAATCACCTTACTATAGCTCAGCCGATTCAGAGCTGTAAAAATCCGAAATCTGCAATTGTGCTCCAATTGCGGTTCTTGATACCTTAAATGATAGGTCACGAGACCTTTAATTGCTATACCATACATTTCGTAGAAAGTTCGATTCAAAGAAAATCACCTTACTATAGCTCAGCCGATTCAGAGCTGTAAAAATCCGAAATCTGCAATTGTGCTCCAATTGCGGTTCTTGATACCTCAAATGATAGGTCTCGGGACTTGTAATTGTTATGCCAAACCACATTAAAATTGGTTGATTATTTCCATACATTTCACAGAAAAATCGATTCGAAGAAATCACCTTACTATAGCTCAGCCGATTCAGAGCTGTAAAAATCCGAAATCTGCAATTGTGCTCCGATTGCGGTTCTTGATACCTCAAATGATAGGTCTCGGGACTTGTAATTGTTATGCCAAACCACATTAAAATTGGTTGATTATTTCCATACATTTAACAGAAAAATCGATTCGAAGAAATCACCTTACTATAGCTCAGCCGATTCAGAGCTGTAAAAATCCGAAATCTGCAATTGTGCTCCAATTGCGGTTCTTGATACCTCAAATGATAGGTCACGAGACCTGTAATTGCTATACCATACATTTCGTAGAAAGTTCGATTCGAAGAAATCACCTTACTATAGCTCAGCCGATTCAGAGCTGTAAAAATCCGAAATCTGCAATTGTGCTCCGATTGCGGTTCTTGATACCTCAAATGATAGGTCTCGGGACTTGTAATTGTTATGCCAAACCACATTAAAATTGGTTGATTATTTCCATACATTTAACAGAAAAATCGATTCGAAGAAATCACCTTACTATAGCTCAGCCGATTCAGAGCTGTAAAAATCCGAAATCTGCAATTGTGCTCCAATTGCGGTTCTTGATACCTTAAATGATAGGTCACGAGACCTTTAATTGCTATACCATACATTTCGTAGAAAGTTCGATTCAAAGAAAATCACCTTACTATAGCTCAGCCGATTCAGAGCTGTAAAAATCCGAAATCTGCAATTGTGCTCCAATTGCGGTTCTTGATACCTCAAATGATAGGTCTCGGGACTTGTAATTGTTATGCCAAACCACATTAAAATTGGTTGATTATTTCCATACATTTAACAGAAAAATCGATTCGAAGAAATCACCTTACTATAGCTCAGCCGATTCAGAGCTGTAAAAATCCGAAATCTGCAATTGTGCTCCAATTGCGGTTCTTGATACCTTAAATGATAGGTCACGAGACCTTTAATTGCTATACCATACATTTCGTAGAAAGTTCGATTCGAAGAAAATCACCTTACTATAGCTCAGCCGATTCAGAGCTGTAAAAATCCGAAATCTGCAATTGTGCTCCGATTGCGGTTCTTGATACCTCAAATGATAGGTCTCGGGACTTGTAATTGTTATGCCAAACCACATTAAAATTGGTTGATTATTTCCATACATTTCACAGAAAAATCGATTCGAAGAAATCACCTTACTATAGCTCAGCCGATTCAGAGCTGTAAAAATCCGAAATCTGCAATTGTGCTCCGATTGCGGTTCTTGATACCTCAAATGATAGGTCTCGGGACTTGTAATTGTTATGCCAAACCACATTAAAATTGGTTGATTATTTCCATACATTTAACAGAAAAATCGATTCGAAGAAATCACCTTACTATAGCTCAGCCGATTCAGAGCTGTAAAAATCCGAAATCTGCAATTGTGCTCCAATTGCGGTTCTTGATACCTCAAATGATAGGTCACGAGACCTGTAATTGCTATACCATACATTTCGTAGAAAGTTCGATTCGAAGAAAATCACCTTACTATAGCTCAGCCGATTCAGAGCTGTAAAAATCCGAAATCTGCAATTGTGCTCCAATTGCGGTTCTTGATACCTCAAATGATAGGTCTCGGGACTTGTAATTGTTATGCCAAACCACATTAAAATTGGTTGATTATTTCCATACATTTAACAGAAAAATCGATTCGAAGAAATCACCTTACTATAGCTCAGCCGATTCAGAGCAGTAAAAATCCGAAATCTGCAATTGTGCTCCGATTGCGGTTCTTGATACCTCAAATGATAGGTCTCGGGACTTGTAATTGTTATGCCAAACCACATTAAAATTGGTTGATTATTTCCATACATTTAACAGAAAAATCGATTCGAAGAAATCACCTTACTATAGCTCAGCCGATTCAGAGCTGTAAAAATCCGAAATCTGCAATTGTGCTCCAATTGCGGTTCTTGATACCTCAAATGATAGGTCACGAGACCTGTAATTGCTATACCATACATTTCGTAGAAAGTTCGATTCGAAGAAAATCACCTTACTATAGCTCAGCCGATTCAGAGCTGTAAAAATCCGAAATCTGCAATTGTGCTCCAATTGCGGTTCTTGATACCTCAAATGATAGGTCTCGGGACTTGTAATTGTTATGCCAAACCACATTAAAATTGGTTGATTATTTCCATACATTTCACAGAAAAATCGATTCGAAGAAATCACCTTACTATAGCTCAGCCGATTCAGAGCTGTAAAAATCCGAAATCTGCAATTGTGCTCCGATTGCGGTTCTTGATACCTCAAATGATAGGTCTCGGGACTTGTAATTGTTATGCCAAACCACATTAAAATTGGTTGATTATTTCCATACATTTCACAGAAAAATCGATTCGAAGAAATCACCTTACTATAGCTCAGCCGATTCAGAGCTGTAAAAATCCGAAATCTGCAATTGTGCTCCGATTGCGATTCTTGATACCTCAAATGATAGGTCTCGGGACTTGTAATTGTTATGCCAAACCACATTAAAATTGGTTGATTATTTCCATACATTTAACAGAAAAATCGATTCGAAGAAATCACCTTACTATAGCTCAGC
Organism: Tipula vernalis; assembly: GCA_958295665.1. NCBI lineage: Eukaryota > Metazoa > Arthropoda > Insecta > Diptera > Tipulidae > Tipula > Tipula vernalis. The sequence goes on from OY282560.1 coordinate 69,204,301, forward strand.
CGATTCAGAGCTGTAAAAATCCGAAATCTGCAATTGTGCTCCAATTGCGGTTCTTGATACCTCAAATGATAGGTCACGAGACCTGTAATTGCTATACCATACATTTCGTAGAAAGTTCGATTCGAAGAAAATCACCTTACTATAGCTCAGCCGATTCAGAGCTGTAAAAATCCGAAATCTGCAATTGTGCTCCAATTGCGGTTCTTGATACCTCAAATGATAGGTCTCGGGACTTGTAATTGTTATGCCAAACCACATTAAAATTGGTTGATTATTTCCATACATTTAACAGAAAAATCGATTCGAAGAAATCACCTTACTATAGCTCAGCCGATTCAGAGCAGTAAAAATCCGAAATCTGCAATTGTGCTCCGATTGCGGTTCTTGATACCTCAAATGATAGGTCTCGGGACTTGTAATTGTTATGCCAAACCACATTAAAATTGGTTGATTATTTCCATACATTTCACAGAAAAATCGATTCGAAGAAATCACCTTACTATAGCTCAGCCGATTCAGAGCTGTAAAAATCCGAAATCTGCAATTGTGCTCCGATTGCGGTTCTTGATACCTCAAATGATAGGTCTCGGGACTTGTAATTGTTATGCCAAACCACATTAAAATTGGTTGATTATTTCCATACATTTAACAGAAAAATCGATTCGAAGAAATCACCTTACTATAGCTCAGCCGATTCAGAGCTGTAAAAATCCGAAATCTGCAATTGTGCTCCAATTGCGGTTCTTGATACCTTAAATGATAGGTCACGAGACCTTTAATTGCTATACCATACATTTCGTAGAAAGTTCGATTCGAAGAAAATCACCTTACTATAGCTCAGCCGATTCAGAGCTGTAAAAATCCGAAATCTGCAATTGTGCTCCAATTGCGGTTCTTGATACCTCAAATGATAGGTCTCGGGACTTGTAATTGTTATGCCAAACCACATTAAAATTGGTTGATTATTTCCATACATTTAACAGAAAAATCGATTCGAAGAAATCACCTTACTATAGCTCAGCCGATTCAGAGCTGTAAAAATCCGAAATCTGCAATTGTGCTCCAATTGCGGTTCTTGATACCTTAAATGATAGGTCACGAGACCTGTAATTGCTATACCATACATTTCGTAGAAAGTTCGATTCGAAGAAATTCACCTTACTATAGCTCAGCCGATTCAGAGCTGTAAAAATCCGAAATCTGCAATTGTGCTCCGATTGCGGTTCTTGATACCTCAAATGATAGGTCTCGGGACTTGTAATTGTTATGCCAAACCACATTAAAATTGGTTGATTATTTCCATACATTTCACAGAAAAATCGATTCGAAGAAATCACCTTACTATAGCTCAGCCGATTCAGAGCAGTAAAAATCCGAAATCTGCAATTGTGCTCCGATTGCGGTTCTTGATACCTCAAATGATAGGTCTCAGGACTTGTAATTGTTATGCCAAACCACATTAAAATTGGTTGATTATTTCCATACATTTCACAGAAAAATCGATTCGAAGAAATCACCTTACTATAGCTCAGCCGATTCAGAGCTGTAAAAATCCGAAATCTGCAATTGTGCTCCGATTGCGGTTCTTGATACCTCAAATGATAGGTCTAGGGACTTGTAATTGTTATGCCAAACCACATTAAAATTGGTTGATTATTTCCATACATTTAACAGAAAAATCGATTCGAAGAAATCACCTTACTATAGCTCAGCCGATTCAGAGCTGTAAAAATCCGAAATCTGCAATTGTGCTCCAATTGCGGTTCTTGATACCTCAAATGATAGGTCACGAGACCTGTAATTGCTATACCATACATTTCGTAGAAAGTTCGATTCGAAGAAATCACCTTACTATAGCTCAGCCGATTCAGAGCTGTAAAAATCCGAAATCTGCAATTGTGCTCCGATTGCGGTTCTTGATACCTCAAATGATAGGTCTCGGGACTTGTAATTGTTATGCCAAACCACATTAAAATTGGTTGATTATTTCCATACATTTAACAGAAAAATCGATTCGAAGAAATCACCTTACTATAGCTCAGCCGATTCAGAGCTGTAAAAATCCGAAATCTGCAATTGTGCTCCAATTGCGGTTCTTGATACCTCAAATGATAGGTCACGAGACCTGTAATTGCTATACCATACATTTCGTAGAAAGTTCGATTCGAAGAAAATCACCTTACTATAGCTCAGCCGATTCAGAGCTGTAAAAATCCGAAATCTGCAATTGTGCTCCAATTGCGGTTCTTGATACCTCAAATGATAGGTCTCGGGACTTGTAATTGTTATGCCAAACCACATTAAAATTGGTTGATTATTTCCATACATTTAACAGAAAAATCGATTCGAAGAAATCACCTTACTATAGCTCAGCCGATTCAGAGCAGTAAAAATCCGAAATCTGCAATTGTGCTCCGATTGCGGTTCTTGATACCTCAAATGATAGGTCTCGGGACTTGTAATTGTTATGCCAAACCACATTAAAATTGGTTGATTATTTCCATACATTTCACAGAAAAATCGATTCGAAGAAATCACCTTACTATAGCTCAGCCGATTCAGAGCTGTAAAAATCCGAAATCTGCAATTGTGCTCCGATTGCGGTTCTTGATACCTCAAATGATAGGTCTCGGGACTTGTAATTGTTATGCCAAACCACATTAAAATTGGTTGATTATTTCCATACATTTAACAGAAAAATCGATTCGAAGAAATCACCTTACTATAGCTCAGCCGATTCAGAGCTGTAAAAATCCGAAATCTGCAATTGTGCTCCAATTGCGGTTCTTGATACCTTAAATGATAGGTCACGAGACCTTTAATTGCTATACCATACATTTCGTAGAAAGTTCGATTCGAAGAAAATCACCTTACTATAGCTCAGCCGATTCAGAGCTGTAAAAATCCGAAATCTGCAATTGTGCTCCAATTGCGGTTCTTGATACCTCAAATGATAGGTCTCGGGACTTGTAATTGTTATGCCAAACCACATTAAAATTGGTTGATTATTTCCATACATTTAACAGAAAAATCGATTCGAAGAAATCACCTTACTATAGCTCAGCCGATTCAGAGCTGTAAAAATCCGAAATCTGCAATTGTGCTCCAATTGCGGTTCTTGATACCTTAAATGATAGGTCACGAGACCTGTAATTGCTATACCATACATTTCGTAGAAAGTTCGATTCGAAGAAAATCACCTTACTATAGCTCAGCCGATTCAGAGCTGTAAAAATCCGAAATCTGCAATTGTGCTCCAATTGCGGTTCTTGATACCTCAAATGATAGGTCTCGGGACTTGTAATTGTTATGCCAAACCACATTAAAATTGGTTGATTATTTCCATACATTTCACAGAAAAATCGATTCGAAGAAATCACCTTACTATAGCTCAGCCGATTCAGAGCTGTAAAAATCCGAAATCTGCAATTGTGCTCCGATTGCGGTTCTTGATACCTCAAATGATAGGTCTCGGGACTTGTAATTGTTATGCCAAACCACATTAAAATTGGTTGATTATTTCCATACATTTCACAGAAAAATCGATTCGAAGAAATCACCTTACTATAGCTCAGCCGATTCAGAGCTGTAAAAATCCGAAATCTGCAATTGTGCTCCGATTGCGGTTCTTGATACCTCAAATGATAGGTCTCGGGACTTGTAATTGTTATGCCAAACCACATTAAAATTGGTTGATTATTTCCATACATTTAACAGAAAAATCGATTCGAAGAAATCACCTTACTATAGCTCAGCCGATTCAGAGCTGTAAAAATCCGAAATCTGCAATTGTGCTCCAATTGCGGTTCTTGATACCTTAAATGATAGGTCACGAGACCTTTAATTGCTATACCATACATTTCGTAGAAAGTTCGATTCGAAGAAAATCACCTTACTATAGCTCAGCCGATTCAGAGCTGTAAAAATCCGAAATCTGCAATTGTGCTCCAATTGCGGTTCTTGATACCTCAAATGATAGGTCTCGGGACTTGTAATTGTTATGCCAAACCACATTAAAATTGGTTGATTATTTCCATACATTTAACAGAAAAATCGATTCGAAGAAATCACCTTACTATAGCTCAGCCGATTCAGAGCTGTAAAAATCCGAAATCTGCAATTGTGCTCCGATTGCGGTTCTTGATACCTCAAATGATAGGTCTCGGGACTTGTAATTGTTATGCCAAACCACATTAAAATTGGTTGATTATTTCCATACATTTTACAGAAAAATCGATTCGAAGAAATCACCTTACTATAGCTCAGCCGATTCAGAGCAGTAAAAATCCGAAATCTGCAATTGTGCTCCGATTGCGGTTCTTGATACCTCAAATGATAGGTCTCAGGACTTGTAATTGTTATGCCAAACCACATTAAAATTGGTTGATTATTTCCATACATTTCACAGAAAAATCGATTCGAAGAAATCACCTTACTATAGCTCAGCCGATTCAGAGCTGTAAAAATCCGAAATCTGCAATTGTGCTCCGATTGCGGTTCTTGATACCTCAAATGATAGGTCTCGGGACTTGTAATTGTTATGCCAAACCACATTAAAATTGGTTGATTATTTCCATACATTTCACAGAAAAATCGATTCGAAGAAATCACCTTACTATAGCTCAGCCGATTCAGAGCTGTAAAAATCCGAAATCTGCAATTGTGCTCCAATTGCGGTTCTTGATACCTTAAATGATAGGTCACGAGACCTGTAATTGCTATACCATACATTTCGTAGAAAGTTCGATTCGAAGAAAATCACCTTACTATAGCTCAGCCGATTCAGAGCTGTAAAAATCCGAAATCTGCAATTGTGCTCCGATTGCGGTTCTTGATACCTCAAATGATAGGTCTCGGGACTTGTAATTGTTATGCCAAACCACATTAAAATTGGTTGATTATTTCCATACATTTCACAGAAAAATCGATTCGAAGAAATCACCTTACTATAGCTCAGCCGATTCAGAGCTGTAAAAATCCGAAATCTGCAATTGTGCTCCGATTGCGGTTCTTGATACCTCAAATGATAGGTCTCGGGACTTGTAATTGTTATGCCAAACCACATTAAAATTGGTTGATTATTTCCATACATTTCACAGAAAAATCGATTCGAAGAAATCACCTTACTATAGCTCAGCCGATTCAGAGCTGTAAAAATCCGAAATCTGCAATTGTGCTCCAATTGCGGTTCTTGATACCTTAAATGATAGGTCACGAGACCTGTAATTGCTATACCATACATTTCGTAGAAAGTTCGATTCGAAGAAATTCACCTTACTATAGCTCAGCCGATTCAGAGCTGTAAAAATCCGAAATCTGCAATTGTGCTCCGATTGCGGTTCTTGATACCTCAAATGATAGGTCTCGGGACTTGTAATTGTTATGCCAAACCACATTAAAATTGGTTGATTATTTCCATACATTTCACAGAAAAATCGATTCGAAGAAATCACCTTACTATAGCTCAGCCGATTCAGAGCAGTAAAAATCCGAAATCTGCAATTGTGCTCCGATTGCGGTTCTTGATACCTCAAATGATAGGTCTCAGGACTTGTAATTGTTATGCCAAACCACATTAAAATTGGTTGATTATTTCCATACATTTCACAGAAAAATCGATTCGAAGAAATCACCTTACTATAGCTCAGCCGATTCAGAGCTGTAAAAATCCGAAATCTGCAATTGTGCTCCGATTGCGGTTCTTGATACCTCAAATGATAGGTCTCGGGACTTGTAATTGTTATGCCAAACCACATTAAAATTGGTTGATTATTTCCATACATTTAACAGAAAAATCGATTCGAAGAAATCACCTTACTATAGCTCAGCCGATTCAGAGCTGTAAAAATCCGAAATCTGCAATTGTGCTCCAATTGCGGTTCTTGATACCTTAAATGATAGGTCACGAGACCTGTAATTGCTATACCATACATTTCGTAGAAAGTTCGATTCGAAGAAAATCATCTTACTATAGCTCAGCCGATTCAGAGCTGTAAAAATCCGAAATCTGCAATTGTGCTCCGATTGCGGTTCTTGATACCTCAAATGATAGGTCTCGGGACTTGTAATTGTTATGCCAAACCACATTAAAATTGGTTGATTATTTCCATACATTTCAAAGAAAAATCGATTCGAAGAAATCACCTTACTATAGCTCAGCCGATTCAGAGCAGTAAAAATCCGAAACCTGCAATTGTGCTCCGATTGCGGTTCTTGATACCTCAAATGATAGGTCTCGGGACTTGTAATTGTTATGCCAAACCACATTAAAATTGGTTGATTATTTCCATACATTTCACAGAAAAATCGATTCGAAGAAATCACCTTACTATAGCTCAGCCGATTCAGAGCTGTAAAAATCCGAAATCTGCAATTGTGCTCCAATTGCGGTTCTTGATACCTTAAATGATAGGTCACGAGACCTGTAATTGCTATACCATACATTTCGTAGAAAGTTCGATTCGAAGAAAATCACCTTACTATAGCTCAGCCGATTCAGAGCTGTAAAAATCCGAAATCTGCAATTGTGCTCCGATTGCGGTTCTTGATACCTCAAATGATAGGTCTCGGGACTTGTAATTGTTATGCCAAACCACATTAAAATTGGTTGATTATTTCCATACATTTACCAGAAAAATCGATTCGAAGAAATCACCTTACTATAGCTCAGCCGATTCAGAGCTGTAAAAATCCGAAATCTGCAATTGTGCTCCGATTGCGGTTCTTGATACCTTAAATTATAGGTCACGAGACCTTTAATTGCTATACCATACATTTCGTAGAAAGTTCGATTCGAAGAAAATCACCTTACTATAGCTCAGCCGATTCAGAGCTGTAAAAATCCGAAATCTGCAATTGTGCTCCAATTGCGGTTCTTGATACCTCAAATGATAGGTCTCGGGACTTGTAATTGTTATGCCAAACCACATTAAAATTGGTTGATTATTTCCATACATTTCACAGAAAAATCGATTCGAAGAAATCACCTTACTATAGCTCAGCCGATTCAGAGCTGTAAAAATCCGAAATCTGCAATTGTGCTCCGATTGCGGTTCTTAATACCTTAAATGATAGGTCACGAGACCTTTAATTGCTATACCATACATTTCGTAGAAAGTTCGATTCGAAGAAAATCACCTTACTATAGCTCAGCCGATTCAGAGCTGTAAAAATCCGAAATCTGCAATTGTGCTCCAATTGCGGTTCTTGATACCTCAAATGATAGGTCTCGGGACTTGTAATTGTTATGCCAAACCACATTAAAATTGGTTGATTATTTCCATACATTTAACAGAAAAATCGATTCGAAGAAATCACCTTACTATAGCTCAGCCGATTCAGAGCTGTAAAAATCCGAAATCTGCAATTGTGCTCCGATTGCGGTTCTTGATACCTTAAATGATAGGTCACGAGACCTTTAATTGCTATACCATACATTTCGTAGAAAGTTCGATTCGAAGAAAATCACCTTACTATAGCTCAGCCGATTCAGAGCTGTAAAAATCCGAAATCTGCAATTGTGCTCCAATTGCGGTTCTTGATACCTTAAATGATAGGTCACGAGACCTGTAATTGCTATACCATACATTTCGTAGAAAGTTCGATTCGAAGAAAATCACCTTACTATAGCTCAGCCGATTCAGAGCTGTAAAAATCCGAAATCTGCAATTGTGCTCCAATTGCGGTTCTTGATACCTCAAATGATAGGTCTCGGGACTTGTAATTGTTATGCCAAACCACATTAAAATTGGTTGATTATTTCCATACATTTAACAGAAAAATCGATTCGAAGAAATCACCTTACTATAGCTCAGCCGATTCAGAGCTGTAAAAATCCGAAATCTGCAATTGTGCTCCGATTGCGGTTCTTGATACCTTAAATGATAGGTCACGAGACCTTTAATTGCTATACCATACATTTCGTAGAAAGTTCGATTCGAAGAAAATCACCTTACTATAGCTCAGCCGATTCAGAGCTGTAAAAATCCGAAATCTGCAATTGTGCTCCAATTGCGGTTCTTGATACCTCAAATGATAGGTCTCGGGACTTGTAATTGTTATGCCAAACCACATTAAAATTGGTTGATTATTTCCATACATTTCACAGAAAAATCGATTCGAAGAAATCACCTTACTATAGCTCAGCCGATTCAGAGCTGTAAAAATCCGAAATCTGCAATTGTGCTCCAATTGCGGTTCTTGATACCTTAAATGATAGGTCACGAGACCTTTAATTGCTATACCATACATTTCGTAGAAAGTTCGATTCGAAGAAAATCACCTTACTATAGCTCAGCCGATTCAGAGCTGTAAAAATCCGAAATCTGCAATTGTGCTCCAATTGCGGTTCTTGATACCTCAAATGATAGGTCTCGGGACTTGTAATTGTTATGCCAAACCACATTAAAATTGGTTGATTATTTCCATACATTTAACAGAAAAATCGATTCGAAGAAATCACCTTACTATAGCTCAGCCGATTCAGAGCTGTAAAAATCCGAAATCTGCAATTGTGCTCCGATTGCGGTTCTTGATACCTCAAATGATAGGTCTCGGGACTTGTAATTGTTATGCCAAACCACATTAAAATTGGTTGATTATTTCCATACATTTAACAGAAAAATCGATTCGAAGAAATCACCTTACTATAGCTCAGCCGATTCAGAGCTGTAAAAATCCGAAATCTGCAATTGTGCTCCAATTGCGGTTCTTGATACCTCAAATGATAGGTCTCGGGACTTGTAATTGTTATGCCAAACCACATTAAAATTGGTTGATTATTTCCATACATTTCACAGAAAAATCTATTCGAAGAAATCACCTTACTATAGCTCAGCCGATTCAGAGCTGTAAAAATCCGAAATCTGCAATTGTGCTCCAATTGCGGTTCTTGATACCCCAAATGATAGGTCTCGGGACTTGTAATTGTTATGCCAAACCACATTAAAATTGGTTGATTATTTCCATACATTTAACAGAAAAATCGATTCGAAGAAATCACCTTACTATAGCTCAGCCGATTCAGAGCTGTAAAAATCCGAAATCTGCAATGGTGCTCCAATTGCGGTTCTTGATACCTTAAATGATAGGTCACGAGACCTGTAATTGCTATACCATACATTTCGTAGAAAGTTCGATTCGAAGAAAATCACCTTACTATAGCTCAGCCGATTCAGAGCTGTAAAAATCCGAAATCTGCAATTGTGCTCCAATTGCGGTTCTTGATACCTCAAATGATAGGTCTCGGGACTTGTAATTGTTATGCCAAACCACATTAAAATTGGTTGATTATTTCCATACATTTCACAGAAAAATCGATTCGAAGAAATCACCTTACTATAGCTCAGCCGATTCAGAGCTGTAAAAATCCGAAATCTGCAATTGTGCTCCAATTGCGGTTCTTGATACCTTAAATGATAGGTCACGAGACCTTTAATTGCTATACCATACATTTCGTAGAAAGTTCGATTCGAAGAAAATCACCTTACTATAGCTCAGCCGATTCAGAGCTGTAAAAATCCGAAATCTGCAATTGTGCTCCGATTGCGGTTCTTGATACCTCAAATGATAGGTCTCGGGACTTGTAATTGTTATGCCAAACCACATTAAAATTTGTTGATTATTTCCATACATTTCACAGAAAAATCGATTCGAAGAAATCACCTTACTATAGCTCAGCCGATTCAGAGCTGTAAAAATCCGAAATCTGCAATTGTGCTCCGATTGCGGTTCTTGATACCTCAAATGATAGGTCTCGGGACTTGTAATTGTTATGCCAAACCACATTAAAATTGGTTGATTATTTCCATACATTTAACAGAAAAATCGATTCGAAGAAATCACCTTACTATAGCTCAGCCGATTCAGAGCAGTAAAAATCCGAAATCTGCAATTGTGCTCCAATTGCGGTTCTTGATACCTTAAATGATAGGTCACGAGACCTGTAATTGCTATACCATATATTTCGTAGAAAGTTCGATTCGAAGAAAATCACCTTACTATAGCTCAGCCGATTCAGAGCTGTAAAAATCCGAAATCTGCAATTGTGCTCCGATTGCGGTTCTTGATACCTCAAATGATAGGTCTCGGGACTTGTAATTGTTATGCCAAACCACATTAAAATTGGTTGATTATTTCCATACATTTAACAGAAAAATCGATTCGAAGAAATCACCTTACTATAGCTCAGCCGATTCAGAGCTGTAAAAATCCGAAATCTGCAATTGTGCTCCGATTGCGGTTCTTGATACCTTAAATGATAGGTCACGAGACCTTTAATTGCTATACCATACATTTCGTAGAAAGTTCGATTCGAAGAAAATCACCTTACTATAGCTCAGCCGATTCAGAGCTGTAAAAATCCGAAATCTGCAATTGTGCTCCAATTGCGGTTCTTGATACCTCAAATGATAGGTCTCGGGACTTGTAATTGTTATGCCAAACCACATTAAAATTGGTTGATTATTTCCATACATTTAACAGAAAAATCGATTCGAAGAAATCACCTTACTATAGCTCAGCCGATTCAGAGCTGTAAAAATCCGAAATCTGCAATGGTGCTCCAATTGCGGTTCTTGATACCTTAAATGATAGGTCACGAGACCTGTAATTGCTATACCATACATTTCGTAGAAAGTTCGATTCGAAGAAAATCACCTTACTATAGCTCAGCCGATTCAGAGCTGTAAAAATCCGAAATCTGCAATTGTGCTCCAATTGCGGTTCTTGATACCTTAAATGATAGGTCACGAGACCTGTAATTGCTATACCACACATTTCGTAGAAAGTTCGATTCGAAGAAAATCACCTTACTATAGCTCAGCCGATTCAGAGCTGTAAAAATCCGAAATCTGCAATTGTGCTCCGATTGCGGTTCTTGATACCTCAAATGATAGGTCTCGGGACTTGTAATTGTTATGCCAAACCACATTAAAATTTGTTGATTATTTCCATACATTTCACAGAAAAATCGATTCGAAGAAATCACCTTACTATAGCTCAGCCGATTCAGAGCTGTAAAAATCCGAAATCTGCAATTGTGCTCCGATTGCGGTTCTTGATACCTCAAATGATAGGTCTCGGGACTTGTAATTGTTATGCCAAACCACATTAAAATTGGTTGATTATTTCCATACATTTAACAGAAAAATCGATTCGAAGAAATCACCTTACTATAGCTCAGCCGATTCAGAGCAGTAAAAATCCGAAATCTGCAATTGTGCTCCAATTGCGGTTCTTGATACCTTAAATGATAGGTCACGAGACCTGTAATTGCTATACCATATATTTCGTAGAAAGTTCGATTCGAAGAAAATCACCTTACTATAGCTCAGCCGATTCAGAGCTGTAAAAATCCGAAATCTGCAATTGTGCTCCGATTGCGGTTCTTGATACCTCAAATGATAGGTCTCGGGACTTGTAATTGTTATGCCAAACCACATTAAAATTGGTTGATTATTTCCATACATTTAACAGAAAAATCGATTCGAAGAAATCACCTTACTATAGCTCAGCCGATTCAGAGCAGTAAAAATCCGAAATCTGCAATTGTGCTCCGATTGCGGTTCTTGATACCTCAAATGATAGGTCTCGGGACTTGTAATTGTTATGCCAAACCACATTAAAATTGGTTGATTATTTCCATACATTTCACAGAAAAATCGATTCGAAGAAATCACCTTACTATAGCTCAGCCGATTCAGAGCTGTAAAAATCCGAAATCTGCAATTGTGCTCCGATTGCGGTTCTTGATACCTCAAATGATAGGTCTCGGGACTTGTAATTGTTATGCCAAACCACATTAAAATTGGTTGATTATTTCCATACATTTCACAGAAAAATCGATTCGAAGAAATCACCTTACTATAGCTCAGCCGATTCAGAGCTGTAAAAATCCGAAATCTGCAATTGTGCTCCGATTGCGGTTCTTGATACCTCAAATGATAGGTCTCGGGACTTGTAATTGTTATGCCAAACCACATTAAAATTGGTTGATTATTTCCATACATTTAACAGAAAAATCGATTCGAAGAAATCACCTTACTATAGCTCAGCCGATTCAGAGCAGTAAAAATCCGAAATCTGCAATTGTGCTCCAATTGCGGTTCTTGATACCTTAAATGATAGGTCACGAGACCTGTAATTGCTATACCATACATTTCGTAGAAAGTTCGATTCGAAGAAAATCACCTTACTATAGCTCAGCCGATTCAGAGCTGTAAAAATCCGAAATCTGCAATTGTGCTCGGATTGCGGTTCTTGATACCTCAAATGATAGGTCTCGGGACTTGTAATTGTTATGCCAAACCACATTAAAATTGGTTGATTATTTCCATACATTTAACAGAAAAATCGATTCGAAGAAATCACCTTACTATAGCTCAGCCGATTCAGAGCAGTAAAAATCCGAAATCTGCAATTGTGCTCCGATTGCGGTTCTTGATACCTCAAATGATAGGTCTCGGGACTTGTAATTGTTATGCCAAACCACATTAAAATTGGTTGATTATTTCCATACATTTCACAGAAAAATCGATTCGAAGAAATCACCTTACTATAGCTCAGCCGATTCAGAGCTGTAAAAATCCGAAATCTGCAATTGTGCTCCGATTGCGGTTCTTGATACCTCAAATGATAGGTCTCGGGACTTGTAATTGTTATGCCAAACCACATTAAAATTGGTTGATTATTTCCATACATTTCACAGAAAAATCGATTCGAAGAAATCACCTTACTATAGCTCAGCCGATTCAGAGCTGTAAAAATCCGAAATCTGCAATTGTGCTCCAATTGCGGTTCTTGATACCTCAAATGAAAGGTCTCGGGACTTGTAATTGTTATGCCAAACCACATTAAAATTGGTTGATTATTTCCATACATTTAACAGAAAAATCGATTCGAAGAAATCACCTTACTATAGCTCAGCCGATTCAGAGCAGTAAAAATCCGAAATCTGCAATTGTGCTCCGATTGCGGTTCTTGATACCTCAAATGATAGGTCTCGGGACTTGTAATTGTTATGCCAAACCACATTAAAATTGGTTGATTATTTCCATACATTTCACAGAAAAAACGATTCGAAGAAATCACCTTACTATAGCTCAGCCGATTCAGAGCTGTAAAAATCCGAAATCTGCAATTGTGCTCCGATTGCGGTTCCTGATACCTCAAATGATAGGTCTCGGGACTTGTAATTGTTATGCCAAACCACATTAAAATTGGTTGATTATTTCCATACATTTAACAGAAAAATCGATTCGAAGAAATCACCTTACTATAGCTCAGCCGATTCAGAGCTGTAAAAATCCGAAATCTGCAATTGTGCTCCGATTGCGGTTCTTGATACCTTAAATGATAGGTCACGAGACCTGTAATTGCTATACCATACATTTCGTAGAAAGTTCGATTCGAAGAAAATCACCTTACTATAGCTCAGCCGATTCAGAGCTGTAAAAATCCGAAATCTGCAATTGTGCTCCGATTGCGGTTCTTGATACCTCAAATGATAGGTCTCGGGACTTGTAATTGTTATGCCAAACCACATTAAAATTGGTTGATTATTTCCATACATTTAACAGAAAAATCGATTCGAAGAAATCACCTTACTATAGCTCAGCCGATTCAGAGCTGTAAAAATCCCAAATCTGCAATTGTGCTCCAATTGCGGTTCATGATACCTTAAATGATAGGTCACGAGACCTGTAATTGCTATACCATACATTTCGTAGAAAGTTCGATTCGAAGAAAATCACCTTACTATAGCTCAGCCGATTCAGAGCTGTAAAAATCCGAAATCTGCAATTGTGCTCCGATTGCGGTTCTTGATACCTCAAATGATAGGTCTCGGGACTTGTAATTGTTATGCCAAACCACATTAAAATTGGTTGATTATTTCCATACATTTAACAGAAAAATCGATTCGAAGAAATCACCTTACTATAGCTCAGCCGATTCAGAGCTGTAAAAATCCGAAATCTGCAATTGTGCTCCAATTGCGGTTCTTGATACCTTAAATGATAGGTCACGAGACCTGTAATTGCTATACCATACATTTCGTAGAAAGTTCGATTCGAAGAAAATCACCTTACTATAGCTCAGCCGATTCAGAGCTGTAAAAATCCGAAATCTGCAATTGTGCCCCGATTGCGGTTCTTGATACCTCAAATGATAGGTCTCGGGACTTGTAATTGTTATGCCAAACCACATTAAAATTGGTTGATTATTTCCATACATTTAACAGAAAAATCGATTCGAAGAAATCACCTTACTATAGCTCAGCCGATTCAGAGCTGTAAAAATCCGAAATCTGCAATTGTGCTCCAATTGCGGTTCTTGATACCTTAAATGATAGGTCACGAGACCTGTAATTGCTATACCATACATTTCGTAGAAAGTTCGATTCGAAGAAAATCACCTTACTATAGCTCAGCCGATTCAGAGCTGTAAAAATCCGAAATCTGCAATTGTGCTCCGATTGCGGTTCTTGATACCTCAAATGATAGGTCTCGGGACTTGTAATTGTTATGCCAAACCACATTAAAATTGGTTGATTATTTCCATACATTTAACAGAAAAATCGATTCGAAGAAATCACCTTACTATAGCTCAGCCGATTCAGAGCTGTAAAAATCCGAAATCTGCAATTGTGCTCCAATTGCGGTTCTTGATACCTTAAATGATAGGTCACGAGACCTGTAATTGCTATACCATACATTTCGTAGAAAGTTCGATTCGAAGAAAATCACCTTACTATAGCTCAGCCGATCCAGAGCTGTAAAAATCCGAAATCTGCAATTGTGCTCCGATTGCGGTTCTTGATACCTCAAATGATAGGTCTCGGGACTTGTAATTGTTATGCCAAACCACATTAAAATTGGTTGATTATTTCCATACATTTAACAGAAAAATCGATTCGAAGAAATCACCTTACTATAGCTCAGCCGATTCAGAGCTGTAAAAATCCGAAATCTGCAATTGTGCTCCAATTGCGGTTCTTGATACCTTAAATGATAGGTCACGAGACCTGTAATTGCTATACCATACATTTCGTAGAAAGTTCGATTCGAAGAAAATCACCTTACTATAGCTCAGCCGATCCAGAGCTGTAAAAATCCGAAATCTGCAATTGTGCTCCGATTGCGGTTCTTGATACCTCAAATGATAGGTCTCGGGACTTGTAATTGTTATGCCAAACCACATTAAAATTGGTTGATTATTTCCATACATTTAACAGAAAAATCGATTCGAAGAAATCACCTTACTATAGCTCAGCCGATTCAGAGCTGTAAAAATCCGAAATCTGCAATTGTGCTCCAATTGCGGTTCTTGATACCTTAAATGATAGGTCACGAGACCTGTAATTGCTATACCATACATTTCGTAGAAAGTTCGATTCGAAGAAAATCACCTTACTATAGCTCAGCCGATTCAGAGCTGTAAAAATCCGAAATCTGCAATTGTGCTCCGATTGCGGTTCTTGATACCTCAAATGATAGGTCTCGGGACTTGTAATTGTTATGCCAAACCACATTAAAATTGGTTGATTATTTCCATACATTTAACAGAAAAATCGATTCGAAGAAATCACCTTACTATAGCTCAGCCGATTCAGAGCTGTAAAAATCCGAAATCTGCAATTGTGCTCCAATTGCGGTTCTTGATACCTTAAATGATAGGTCACGAGACCTGTAATTGCTATACCATACATTTCGTAGAAAGTTCGATTCGAAGAAAATCACCTTACTATAGCTCAGCCGATTCAGAGCTGTAAAAATCCGAAATCTGCAATTGTGCTCCGATTGCGGTTCTTGATACCTCAAATGATAGGTCTCGGGACTTGTAATTGTTATGCCAAACCACATTAAAATTGGTTGATTATTTCCATACATTTAACAGAAAAATCGATTCGAAGAAATCACCTTACTATAGCTCAGCCGATTCAGAGCTGTAAAAATCCGAAATCTGCAATTGTGCTCCAATTGCGGTTCTTGATACCTTAAATGATAGGTCACGAGACCTGTAATTGCTATACCATACATTTCGTAGAAAGTTCGATTCGAAGAAAATCACCTTACTATAGCTCAGCCGATTCAGAGCTGTAAAAATCCGAAATCTGCAATTGTGCTCCAATTGCGGTTCTTGATACCTCAAATGATAGGTCTCGGGACTTGTAATTGTTATGCCAAACCACATTAAAATTGGTTGATTATTTCCATACATTTAACAGAAAAATCGATTCGAAGAAATCACCTTACTATAGCTCAGCCGATTCAGAGCTGTAAAAATCCGAAATCTGCAATTGTGCTCCAATTGCGGTTCTTGATACCTTAAATGATAGGTCACGAGACCTGTAATTGCTATACCATACATTTCGTAGAAAGTTCGATTCGAAGAAAATCACCTTACTATAGCTCAGCCGATCCAGAGCTGTAAAAATCCGAAATCTGCAATTGTGCTCCGATTGCGGTTCTTGATACCTCAAATGATAGGTCTCGGGACTTGTAATTGTTATGCCAAACCACATTAAAATTGGTTGATTATTTCCATACATTTAACAGAAAAATCGATTCGAAGAAATCACCTTACTATAGCTCAGCCGATTCAGAGCTGTAAAAATCCGAAATCTGCAATTGTGCTCCAATTGCGGTTCTTGATACCTTAAATGATAGGTCACGAGACCTGTAATTGCTATACCATACATTTCGTAGAAAGTTCGATTCGAAGAAAATCACCTTACTATAGCTCAGCCGATTCAGAGCTGTAAAAATCCGAAATCTGCAATTGTGCTCCAATTGCGGTTCTTGATACCTCAAATGATAGGTCTCGGGACTTGTAATTGTTATGCCAAACCACATTAAAATTGGTTGATTATTTCCATACATTTAACAGAAAAATCGATTCGAAGAAATCACCTTACTATAGCTCAGCCGATTCAGAGCTGTAAAAATCCGAAATCTGCAATTGTGCTCCAATTGCGGTTCTTGATACCTTAAATGATAGGTCACGAGACCTGTAATTGCTATACCATACATTTCGTAGAAAGTTCGATTCGAAGAAAATCACCTTACTATAGCTCAGCCGATCCAGAGCTGTAAAAATCCGAAATCTGCAATTGTGCTCCGATTGCGGTTCTTGATACCTCAAATGATAGGTCTCGGGACTTGTAATTGTTATGCCAAACCACATTAAAATTGGTTGATTATTTCCATACATTTAACAGAAAAATCGATTCGAAGAAATCACCTTACTATAGCTCAGCCGATTCAGAGCTGTAAAAATCCGAAATCTGCAATTGTGCTCCAATTGCGGTTCTTGATACCTTAAATGATAGGTCACGAGACCTGTAATTGCTATACCATACATTTCGTAGAAAGTTCGATTCGAAGAAAATCACCTTACTATAGCTCAGCCGATTCAGAGCTGTAAAAATCCGAAATCTGCAATTGTGCTCCGATTGCGGTTCTTGATACCTCAAATGATAGGTCTCGGGACTTGTAATTGTTATGCCAAACCACATTAAAATTGGTTGATTATTTCCATACATTTAACAGAAAAATCGATTCGAAGAAATCACCTTACTATAGCTCAGCCGATTCAGAGCTGTAAAAATCCGAAATCTGCAATTGTGCTCCGATTGCGGTTCTTGATACCTCAAATGATAGGTCTCGGGACTTGTAATTGTTATGCCAAACCACATTAAAATTGGTTGATTATTTCCATACATTTAACAGAAAAATCGATTCGAAGAAATCACCTTACTATAGCTCAGCCGATTCAGAGCTGTAAAAATCCGAAATCTGCAATTGTGCTCCAATTGCGGTTCTTGATACCTTAAATGATAGGTCACGAGACCTGTAATTGCTATACCATACATTTCGTAGAAAGTTCGATTCGAAGAAAATCACCTTACTATAGCTCAGCCGATTCAGAGCTGTAAAAATCCGAAATCTGCAATTGTGCTCCGATTGCGGTTCTTGATACCTCAAATGATAGGTCTCGGGACTTGTAATTGTTATGCCAAACCACATTAAAATTGGTTGATTATTTCCATACATTTAACAGAAAAATCGATTCGAAGAAATCACCTTACTATAGCTCAGCCGATTCAGAGCTGTAAAAATCCGAAATCTGCAATTGTGCTCCAATTGCGGTTCTTGATACCTTAAATGATAGGTCACGAGACCTGTAATTGCTATACCATACATTTCGTAGAAAGTTCGATTCGAAGAAAATCACCTTACTATAGCTCAGCCGATTCAGAGCTGTAAAAATCCGAAATCTGCAATTGTGCTCCGATTGCGGTTCTTGATACCTCAAATGATAGGTCTCGGGACTTGTAATTGTTATGCCAAACCACATTAAAATTGGTTGATTATTTCCATACATTTAACAGAAAAATCGATTCGAAGAAATCACCTTACTATAGCTCAGCCGATTCAGAGCTGTAAAAATCCGAAATCTGCAATTGTGCTCCAATTGCGGTTCTTGATACCTTAAATGATAGGTCACGAGACCTGTAATTGCTATACCATACATTTCGTAGAAAGTTCGATTCGAAGAAAATCACCTTACTATAGCTCAGCCGATCCAGAGCTGTAAAAATCCGAAATCTGCAATTGTGCTCCGATTGCGGTTCTTGATACCTCAAATGATAGGTCTCGGGACTTGTAATTGTTATGCCAAACCACATTAAAATTGGTTGATTATTTCCATACATTTAACAGAAAAATCGATTCGAAGAAATCACCTTACTATAGCTCAGCCGATTCAGAGCTGTAAAAATCCGAAATCTGCAATTGTGCTCCAATTGCGGTTCTTGATACCTTAAATGATAGGTCACGAGACCTGTAATTGCTATACCATACATTTCGTAGAAAGTTCGATTCGAAGAAAATCACCTTACTATAGCTCAGCCGATCCAGAGCTGTAAAAATCCGAAATCTGCAATTGTGCTCCGATTGCGGTTCTTGATACCTCAAATGATAGGTCTCGGGACTTGTAATTGTTATGCCAAACCACATTAAAATTGGTTGATTATTTCCATACATTTAACAGAAAAATCGATTCGAAGAAATCACCTTACTATAGCTCAGCCGATTCAGAGCTGTAAAAATCCGAAATCTGCAATTGTGCTCCAATTGCGGTTCTTGATACCTTAAATGATAGGTCACGAGACCTGTAATTGCTATACCATACATTTCGTAGAAAGTTCGATTCGAAGAAAATCACCTTACTATAGCTCAGCCGATTCAGAGCTGTAAAAATCCGAAATCTGCAATTGTGCTCCAATTGCGGTTCTTGATACCTTAAATGATAGGTCACGAGACCTGTAATTGCTATACCATACATTTCGTAGAAAGTTCGATTCGAAGAAAATCACCTTACTATAGCTCAGCCGATTCAGAGCTGTAAAAATCCGAAATCTGCAATTGTGCTCCGATTGCGGTTCTTGATACCTCAAATGATAGGTCTCGGGACTTGTAATTGTTATGCCAAACCACATTAAAATTGGTTGATTATTTCCATACATTTAACAGAAAAATCGATTCGAAGAAATCACCTTACTATAGCTCAGCCGATTCAGAGCTGTAAAAATCCGAAATCTGCAATTGTGCTCCAATTGCGGTTCTTGATACCTTAAATGATAGGTCACGAGACCTGTAATTGCTATACCATACATTTCGTAGAAAGTTCGATTCGAAGAAAATCACCTTACTATAGCTCAGCCGATTCAGAGCTGTAAAAATCCGAAATCTGCAATTGTGCTCCGATTGCGGTTCTTGATACCTCAAATGATAGGTCTCGGGACTTGTAATTGTTATGCCAAACCACATTAAAATTGGTTGATTATTTCCATACATTTAACAGAAAAATCGATTCGAAGAAATCACCTTACTATAGCTCAGCCGATTCAGAGCTGTAAAAATCCGAAATCTGCAATTGTGCTCCAATTGCGGTTCTTGATACCTTAAATGATAGGTCACGAGACCTGTAATTGCTATACCATACATTTCGTAGAAAGTTCGATTCGAAGAAAATCACCTTACTATAGCTCAGCCGATTCAGAGCTGTAAAAATCCGAAATCTGCAATTGTGCTCCGATTGCGGTTCTTGATACCTCAAATGATAGGTCTCGGGACTTGTAATTGTTATGCCAAACCACATTAAAATTGGTTGATTATTTCCATACATTTAACAGAAAAATCGATTCGAAGAAATCACCTTACTATAGCTCAGCCGATTCAGAGCTGTAAAAATCCGAAATCTGCAATTGTGCTCCAATTGCGGTTCTTGATACCTTAAATGATAGGTCACGAGACCTGTAATTGCTATACCATACATTTCGTAGAAAGTTCGATTCGAAGAAAATCACCTTACTATAGCTCAGCCGATTCAGAGCTGTAAAAATCCGAAATCTGCAATTGTGCTCCAATTGCGGTTCTTGATACCTCAAATGATAGGTCTCGGGACTTGTAATTGTTATGCCAAACCACATTAAAATTGGTTGATTATTTCCATACATTTAACAGAAAAATCGATTCGAAGAAATCACCTTACTATAGCTCAGCCGATTCAGAGCTGTAAAAATCCGAAATCTGCAATTGTGCTCCAATTGCGGTTCTTGATACCTTAAATGATAGGTCACGAGACCTGTAATTGCTATACCATACATTTCGTAGAAAGTTCGATTCGAAGAAAATCACCTTACTATAGCTCAGCCGATCCAGAGCTGTAAAAATCCGAAATCTGCAATTGTGCTCCGATTGCGGTTCTTGATACCTCAAATGATAGGTCTCGGGACTTGTAATTGTTATGCCAAACCACATTAAAATTGGTTGATTATTTCCATACATTTAACAGAAAAATCGATTCGAAGAAATCACCTTACTATAGCTCAGCCGATTCAGAGCTGTAAAAATCCGAAATCTGCAATTGTGCTCCAATTGCGGTTCTTGATACCTTAAATGATAGGTCACGAGACCTGTAATTGCTATACCATACATTTCGTAGAAAGTTCGATTCGAAGAAAATCACCTTACTATAGCTCAGCCGATTCAGAGCTGTAAAAATCCGAAATCTGCAATTGTGCTCCGATTGCGGTTCTTGATACCTCAAATGATAGGTCTCGGGACTTGTAATTGTTATGCCAAACCACATTAAAATTGGTTGATTATTTCCATACATTTAACAGAAAAATCGATTCGAAGAAATCACCTTACTATAGCTCAGCCGATTCAGAGCTGTAAAAATCCGAAATCTGCAATTGTGCTCCAATTGCGGTTCTTGATACCTTAAATGATAGGTCACGAGACCTGTAATTGCTATACCATACATTTCGTAGAAAGTTCGATTCGAAGAAAATCACCTTACTATAGCTCAGCCGATCCAGAGCTGTAAAAATCCGAAATCTGCAATTGTGCTCCGATTGCGGTTCTTGATACCTCAAATGATAGGTCTCGGGACTTGTAATTGTTATGCCAAACCACATTAAAATTGGTTGATTATTTCCATACATTTAACAGAAAAATCGATTCGAAGAAATCACCTTACTATAGCTCAGCCGATTCAGAGCTGTAAAAATCCGAAATCTGCAATTGTGCTCCAATTGCGGTTCTTGATACCTTAAATGATAGGTCACGAGACCTGTAATTGCTATACCATACATTTCGTAGAAAGTTCGATTCGAAGAAAATCACCTTACTATAGCTCAGCCGATTCAGAGCTGTAAAAATCCGAAATCTGCAATTGTGCTCCGATTGCGGTTCTTGATACCTCAAATGATAGGTCTCGGGACTTGTAATTGTTATGCCAAACCACATTAAAATTGGTTGATTATTTCCATACATTTAACAGAAAAATCGATTCGAAGAAATCACCTTACTATAGCTCAGCCGATTCAGAGCTGTAAAAATCCGAAATCTGCAATTGTGCTCCAATTGCGGTTCTTGATACCTTAAATGATAGGTCACGAGACCTGTAATTGCTATACCATACATTTCGTAGAAAGTTCGATTCGAAGAAAATCACCTTACTATAGCTCAGCCGATCCAGAGCTGTAAAAATCCGAAATCTGCAATTGTGCTCCGATTGCGGTTCTTGATACCTCAAATGATAGGTCTCGGGACTTGTAATTGTTATGCCAAACCACATTAAAATTGGTTGATTATTTCCATACATTTAACAGAAAAATCGATTCGAAGAAATCACCTTACTATAGCTCAGCCGATTCAGAGCTGTAAAAATCCGAAATCTGCAATTGTGCTCCAATTGCGGTTCTTGATACCTTAAATGATAGGTCACGAGACCTGTAATTGCTATACCATACATTTCGTAGAAAGTTCGATTCGAAGAAAATCACCTTACTATAGCTCAGCCGATTCAGAGCTGTAAAAATCCGAAATCTGCAATTGTGCTCCGATTGCGGTTCTTGATACCTCAAATGATAGGTCTCGGGACTTGTAATTGTTATGCCAAACCACATTAAAATTGGTTGATTATTTCCATACATTTAACAGAAAAATCGATTCGAAGAAATCACCTTACTATAGCTCAGCCGATTCAGAGCTGTAAAAATCCGAAATCTGCAATTGTGCTCCAATTGCGGTTCTTGATACCTTAAATGATAGGTCACGAGACCTGTAATTGCTATACCATACATTTCGTAGAAAGTTCGATTCGAAGAAAATCACCTTACTATAGCTCAGCCGATTCAGAGCTGTAAAAATCCGAAATCTGCAATTGTGCTCCGATTGCGGTTCTTGATACCTCAAATGATAGGTCTCGGGACTTGTAATTGTTATGCCAAACCACATTAAAATTGGTTGATTATTTCCATACATTTAACAGAAAAATCGATTCGAAGAAATCACCTTACTATAGCTCAGCCGATTCAGAGCTGTAAAAATCCGAAATCTGCAATTGTGCTCCAATTGCGGTTCTTGATACCTTAAATGATAGGTCACGAGACCTGTAATTGCTATACCATACATTTCGTAGAAAGTTCGATTCGAAGAAAATCACCTTACTATAGCTCAGCCGATCCAGAGCTGTAAAAATCCGAAATCTGCAATTGTGCTCCGATTGCGGTTCTTGATACCTCAAATGATAGGTCTCGGGACTTGTAATTGTTATGCCAAACCACATTAAAATTGGTTGATTATTTCCATACATTTAACAGAAAAATCGATTCGAAGAAATCACCTTACTATAGCTCAGCCGATTCAGAGCTGTAAAAATCCGAAATCTGCAATTGTGCTCCAATTGCGGTTCTTGATACCTTAAATGATAGGTCACGAGACCTGTAATTGCTATACCATACATTTCGTAGAAAGTTCGATTCGAAGAAAATCACCTTACTATAGCTCAGCCGATTCAGAGCTGTAAAAATCCGAAATCTGCAATTGTGCTCCGATTGCGGTTCTTGATACCTCAAATGATAGGTCTCGGGACTTGTAATTGTTATGCCAAACCACATTAAAATTGGTTGATTATTTCCATACATTTAACAGAAAAATCGATTCGAAGAAATCACCTTACTATAGCTCAGCCGATTCAGAGCTGTAAAAATCCGAAATCTGCAATTGTGCTCCAATTGCGGTTCTTGATACCTTAAATGATAGGTCACGAGACCTGTAATTGCTATACCATACATTTCGTAGAAAGTTCGATTCGAAGAAAATCACCTTACTATAGCTCAGCCGATCCAGAGCTGTAAAAATCCGAAATCTGCAATTGTGCTCCGATTGCGGTTCTTGATACCTCAAATGATAGGTCTCGGGACTTGTAATTGTTATGCCAAACCACATTAAAATTGGTTGATTATTTCCATACATTTAACAGAAAAATCGATTCGAAGAAATCACCTTACTATAGCTCAGCCGATTCAGAGCTGTAAAAATCCGAAATCTGCAATTGTGCTCCAATTGCGGTTCTTGATACCTTAAATGATAGGTCACGAGACCTGTAATTGCTATACCATACATTTCGTAGAAAGTTCGATTCGAAGAAAATCACCTTACTATAGCTCAGCCGATTCAGAGCTGTAAAAATCCGAAATCTGCAATTGTGCTCCGATTGCGGTTCTTGATACCTCAAATGATAGGTCTCGGGACTTGTAATTGTTATGCCAAACCACATTAAAATTGGTTGATTATTTCCATACATTTAACAGAAAAATCGATTCGAAGAAATCACCTTACTATAGCTCAGCCGATTCAGAGCTGTAAAAATCCGAAATCTGCAATTGTGCTCCAATTGCGGTTCTTGATACCTTAAATGATAGGTCACGAGACCTGTAATTGCTATACCATACATTTCGTAGAAAGTTCGATTCGAAGAAAATCACCTTACTATAGCTCAGCCGATCCAGAGCTGTAAAAATCCGAAATCTGCAATTGTGCTCCGATTGCGGTTCTTGATACCTCAAATGATAGGTCTCGGGACTTGTAATTGTTATGCCAAACCACATTAAAATTGGTTGATTATTTCCATACATTTAACAGAAAAATCGATTCGAAGAAATCACCTTACTATAGCTCAGCCGATTCAGAGCTGTAAAAATCCGAAATCTGCAATTGTGCTCCAATTGCGGTTCTTGATACCTTAAATGATAGGTCACGAGACCTGTAATTGCTATACCATACATTTCGTAGAAAGTTCGATTCGAAGAAAATCACCTTACTATAGCTCAGCCGATTCAGAGCTGTAAAAATCCGAAATCTGCAATTGTGCTCCGATTGCGGTTCTTGATACCTCAAATGATAGGTCTCGGGACTTGTAATTGTTATGCCAAACCACATTAAAATTGGTTGATTATTTCCATACATTTAACAGAAAAATCGATTCGAAGAAATCACCTTACTATAGCTCAGCCGATTCAGAGCTGTAAAAATCCGAAATCTGCAATTGTGCTCCAATTGCGGTTCTTGATACCTTAAATGATAGGTCACGAGACCTGTAATTGCTATACCATACATTTCGTAGAAAGTTCGATTCGAAGAAAATCACCTTACTATAGCTCAGCCGATTCAGAGCTGTAAAAATCCGAAATCTGCAATTGTGCTCCGATTGCGGTTCTTGATACCTCAAATGATAGGTCTCGGGACTTGTAATTGTTATGCCAAACCACATTAAAATTGGTTGATTATTTCCATACATTTAACAGAAAAATCGATTCGAAGAAATCACCTTACTATAGCTCAGCCGATTCAGAGCTGTAAAAATCCGAAATCTGCAATTGTGCTCCAATTGCGGTTCTTGATACCTTAAATGATAGGTCACGAGACCTGTAATTGCTATACCATACATTTCGTAGAAAGTTCGATTCGAAGAAAATCACCTTACTATAGCTCAGCCGATCCAGAGCTGTAAAAATCCGAAATCTGCAATTGTGCTCCGATTGCGGTTCTTGATACCTCAAATGATAGGTCTCGGGACTTGTAATTGTTATGCCAAACCACATTAAAATTGGTTGATTATTTCCATACATTTAACAGAAAAATCGATTCGAAGAAATCACCTTACTATAGCTCAGCCGATTCAGAGCTGTAAAAATCCGAAATCTGCAATTGTGCTCCAATTGCGGTTCTTGATACCTTAAATGATAGGTCACGAGACCTGTAATTGCTATACCATACATTTCGTAGAAAGTTCGATTCGAAGAAAATCACCTTACTATAGCTCAGCCGATCCAGAGCTGTAAAAATCCGAAATCTGCAATTGTGCTCCGATTGCGGTTCTTGATACCTCAAATGATAGGTCTCGGGACTTGTAATTGTTATGCCAAACCACATTAAAATTGGTTGATTATTTCCATACATTTAACAGAAAAATCGATTCGAAGAAATCACCTTACTATAGCTCAGCCGATTCAGAGCTGTAAAAATCCGAAATCTGCAATTGTGCTCCAATTGCGGTTCTTGATACCTTAAATGATAGGTCACGAGACCTGTAATTGCTATACCATACATTTCGTAGAAAGTTCGATTCGAAGAAAATCACCTTACTATAGCTCAGCCGATTCAGAGCTGTAAAAATCCGAAATCTGCAATTGTGCTCCGATTGCGGTTCTTGATACCTCAAATGATAGGTCTCGGGACTTGTAATTGTTATGCCAAACCACATTAAAATTGGTTGATTATTTCCATACATTTAACAGAAAAATCGATTCGAAGAAATCACCTTACTATAGCTCAGCCGATTCAGAGCTGTAAAAATCCGAAATCTGCAATTGTGCTCCAATTGCGGTTCTTGATACCTTAAATGATAGGTCACGAGACCTGTAATTGCTATACCATACATTTCGTAGAAAGTTCGATTCGAAGAAAATCACCTTACTATAGCTCAGCCGATCCAGAGCTGTAAAAATCCGAAATCTGCAATTGTGCTCCGATTGCGGTTCTTGATACCTCAAATGATAGGTCTCGGGACTTGTAATTGTTATGCCAAACCACATTAAAATTGGTTGATTATTTCCATACATTTAACAGAAAAATCGATTCGAAGAAATCACCTTACTATAGCTCAGCCGATTCAGAGCTGTAAAAATCCGAAATCTGCAATTGTGCTCCAATTGCGGTTCTTGATACCTTAAATGATAGGTCACGAGACCTGTAATTGCTATACCATACATTTCGTAGAAAGTTCGATTCGAAGAAAATCACCTTACTATAGCTCAGCCGATCCAGAGCTGTAAAAATCCGAAATCTGCAATTGTGCTCCGATTGCGGTTCTTGATACCTCAAATGATAGGTCTCGGGACTTGTAATTGTTATGCCAAACCACATTAAAATTGGTTGATTATTTCCATACATTTAACAGAAAAATCGATTCGAAGAAATCACCTTACTATAGCTCAGCCGATTCAGAGCTGTAAAAATCCGAAATCTGCAATTGTGCTCCAATTGCGGTTCTTGATACCTTAAATGATAGGTCACGAGACCTGTAATTGCTATACCATACATTTCGTAGAAAGTTCGATTCGAAGAAAATCACCTTACTATAGCTCAGCCGATTCAGAGCTGTAAAAATCCGAAATCTGCAATTGTGCTCCGATAGCGGTTCTTGATACCTCAAATGATAGGTCTCGGGACTTGTAATTGTTATGCCAAACCACATTAAAATTGGTTGATTATTTCCATACATTTAACAGAAAAATCGATTCGAAGAAATCACCTTACTATAGCTCAGCCGATTCAGAGCTGTAAAAATCCGAAATCTGCAATTGTGCTCCAATTGCGGTTCTTGATACCTTAAATGATAGGTCACGAGACCTGTAATTGCTATACCATACATTTCGTAGAAAGTTCGATTCGAAGAAAATCACCTTACTATAGCTCAGCCGATTCAGAGCTGTAAAAATCCGAAATCTGCAATTGTGCTCCGATTGCGGTTCTTGATACCTCAAATGATAGGTCTCGGGACTTGTAATTGTTATGCCAAACCACATTAAAATTGGTTGATTATTTCCATACATTTAACAGAAAAATCGATTCGAAGAAATCACCTTACTATAGCTCAGCCGATTCAGAGCTGTAAAAATCCGAAATCTGCAATTGTGCTCCAATTGCGGTTCTTGATACCTTAAATGATAGGTCACGAGACCTGTAATTGCTATACCATACATTTCGTAGAAAGTTCGATTCGAAGAAAATCACCTTACTATAGCTCAGCCGATCCAGAGCTGTAAAAATCCGAAATCTGCAATTGTGCTCCGATTGCGGTTCTTGATACCTCAAATGATAGGTCTCGGGACTTGTAATTGTTATGCCAAACCACATTAAAATTGGTTGATTATTTCCATACATTTAACAGAAAAATCGATTCGAAGAAATCACCTTACTATAGCTCAGCCGATTCAGAGCTGTAAAAATCCGAAATCTGCAATTGTGCTCCAATTGCGGTTCTTGATACCTTAAATGATAGGTCACGAGACCTGTAATTGCTATACCATACATTTCGTAGAAAGTTCGATTCGAAGAAAATCACCTTACTATAGCTCAGCCGATCCAGAGCTGTAAAAATCCGAAATCTGCAATTGTGCTCCGATTGCGGTTCTTGATACCTCAAATGATAGGTCTCGGGACTTGTAATTGTTATGCCAAACCACATTAAAATTGGTTGATTATTTCCATACATTTAACAGAAAAATCGATTCGAAGAAATCACCTTACTATAGCTCAGCCGATTCAGAGCTGTAAAAATCCGAAATCTGCAATTGTGCTCCAATTGCGGTTCTTGATACCTTAAATGATAGGTCACGAGACCTGTAATTGCTATACCATACATTTCGTAGAAAGTTCGATTCGAAGAAAATCACCTTACTATAGCTCAGCCGATCCAGAGCTGTAAAAATCCGAAATCTGCAATTGTGCTCCGATTGCGGTTCTTGATACCTCAAATGATAGGTCTCGGGACTTGTAATTGTTATGCCAAACCACATTAAAATTGGTTGATTATTTCCATACATTTAACAGAAAAATCGATTCGAAGAAATCACCTTACTATAGCTCAGCCGATTCAGAGCTGTAAAAATCCGAAATCTGCAATTGTGCTCCGATTGCGGTTCTTGATACCTCAAATGATAGGTCTCGGGACTTGTAATTGTTATGCCAAACCACATTAAAATTGGTTGATTATTTCCATACATTTAACAGAAAAATCGATTCGAAGAAATCACCTTAATATAGCTCAGCCGATTCAGAGCTGTAAAAATCCGAAATCTGCAATTGTGCTCCAATTGCGGTTCTTGATACCTTAAATGATAGGTCACGAGACCTGTAATTGCTATACCATACATTTCGTAGAAAGTTCGATTCGAAGAAAATCACCTTACTATAGCTCAGCCGATTCAGAGCTGTAAAAATCCGAAATCTGCAATTGTGCTCCGATTGCGGTTCTTGATACCTCAAATGATAGGTCTCGGGACTTGTAATTGTTATGCCAAACCACATTAAAATTGGTTGATTATTTCCATACATTTAACAGAAAAATCGATTCGAAGAAATCACCTTACTATAGCTCAGCCGATTCAGAGCTGTAAAAATCCGAAATCTGCAATTGTGCTCCGATTGCGGTTCTTGATACCTCAAATGATAGGTCTCGGGACTTGTAATTGTTATGCCAAACCACATTAAAATTGGTTGATTATTTCCATACATTTAACAGAAAAATCGATTCGAAGAAATCACCTTAATATAGCTCAGCCGATTCAGAGCTGTAAAAATCCGAAATCTGCAATTGTGCTCCAATTGCGGTTCTTGATACCTTAAATGATAGGTCACGAGACCTGTAATTGCTATACCATACATTTCGTAGAAAGTTCGATTCGAAGAAAATCACCTTACTATAGCTCAGCCGATCCAGAGCTGTAAAAATCCGAAATCTGCAATTGTGCTCCGATTGCGGTTCTTGATACCTCAAATGATAGGTCTCGGGACTTGTAATTGTTATGCCAAACCACATTAAAATTGGTTGATTATTTCCATACATTTAACAGAAAAATCGATTCGAAGAAATCACCTTACTATAGCTCAGCCGATTCAGAGCTGTAAAAATCCGAAATCTGCAATTGTGCTCCGATTGCGGTTCTTGATACCTCAAATGATAGGTCTCGGGACTTGTAATTGTTATGCCAAACCACATTAAAATTGGTTGATTATTTCCATACATTTAACAGAAAAATCGATTCGAAGAAATCACCTTAATATAGCTCAGCCGATTCAGAGCTGTAAAAATCCGAAATCTGCAATTGTGCTCCAATTGCGGTTCTTGATACCTCAAATGATAGGTCTCGGGACTTGTAATTGTTATGCCAAACCACATTAAAATTGGTTGATTATTTCCATACATTTAACAGAAAAATCGATTCGAAGAAATCACCTTACTATAGCTCAGCCGATTCAGAGCTGTAAAAATCCGAAATCTGCAATTGTGCTCCGATTGCGGTTCTTGATACCTCAAATGATAGGTCTCGGGACTTGTAATTGTTATGCCAAACCACATTAAAATTGGTTGATTATTTCCATACATTTAACAGAAAAATCGATTCGAAGAAATCACCTTACTATAGCTCAGCCGATTCAGAGCTGTAAAAATCCGAAATCTGCAATTGTGCTCCGATTGCGGTTCTTGATACCTCAAATGATAGGTCTCGGGACTTGTAATTGTTATGCCAAACCACATTAAAATTGGTTGATTATTTCCATACATTTAACAGAAAAATCGATTCGAAGAAATCACCTTAATATAGCTCAGCCGATTCAGAGCTGTAAAAATCCGAAATCTGCAATTGTGCTCCAATTGCGGTTCTTGATACCTTAAATGATAGGTCACGAGACCTGTAATTGCTATACCATACATTTCGTAGAAAGTTCGATTCGAAGAAAATCACCTTACTATAGCTCAGCCGATCCAGAGCTGTAAAAATCCGAAATCTGCAATTGTGCTCCGATTGCGGTTCTTGATACCTCAAATGATAGGTCTCGGGACTTGTAATTGTTATGCCAAACCACATTAAAATTGGTTGATTATTTCCATACATTTAACAGAAAAATCGATTCGAAGAAATCACCTTACTATAGCTCAGCCGATTCAGAGCTGTAAAAATCCGAAATCTGCAATTGTGCTCCGATTGCGGTTCTTGATACCTCAAATGATAGGTCTCGGGACTTGTAATTGTTATGCCAAACCACATTAAAATTGGTTGATTATTTCCATACATTTAACAGAAAAATCGATTCGAAGAAATCACCTTACTATAGCTCAGCCGATTCAGAGCTGTAAAAATCCGAAATCTGCAATTGTGCTCCAATTGCGGTTCTTGATACCTTAAATGATAGGTCACGAGACCTGTAATTGCTATACCATACATTTCGTAGAAAGTTCGATTCGAAGAAAATCACCTTACTATAGCTCAGCCGATCCAGAGCTGTAAAAATCCGAAATCTGCAATTGTGCTCCGATTGCGGTTCTTGATACCTCAAATGATAGGTCTCGGGACTTGTAATTGTTATGCCAAACCACATTAAAATTGGTTGATTATTTCCATACATTTAACAGAAAAATCGATTCGAAGAAATCACCTTACTATAGCTCAGCCGATTCAGAGCTGTAAAAATCCGAAATCTGCAATTGTGCTCCGATTGCGGTTCTTGATACCTCAAATGATAGGTCTCGGGACTTGTAATTGTTATGCCAAACCACATTAAAATTGGTTGATTATTTCCATACATTTAACAGAAAAATCGATTCGAAGAAATCACCTTAATATAGCTCAGCCGATTCAGAGCTGTAAAAATCCGAAATCTGCAATTGTGCTCCAATTGCGGTTCTTGATACCTCAAATGATAGGTCTCGGGACTTGTAATTGTTATGCCAAACCACATTAAAATTGGTTGATTATTTCCATACATTTAACAGAAAAATCGATTCGAAGAAATCACCTTACTATAGCTCAGCCGATTCAGAGCTGTAAAAATCCGAAATCTGCAATTGTGCTCCGATTGCGGTTCTTGATACCTCAAATGATAGGTCTCGGGACTTGTAATTGTTATGCCAAACCACATTAAAATTGGTTGATTATTTCCATACATTTAACAGAAAAATCGATTCGAAGAAATCACCTTACTATAGCTCAGCCGATTCAGAGCTGTAAAAATCCGAAATCTGCAATTGTGCTCCGATTGCGGTTCTTGATACCTCAAATGATAGGTCTCGGGACTTGTAATTGTTATGCCAAACCACATTAAAATTGGTTGATTATTTCCATACATTTAACAGAAAAATCGATTCGAAGAAATCACCTTAATATAGCTCAGCCGATTCAGAGCTGTAAAAATCCGAAATCTGCAATTGTGCTCCAATTGCGGTTCTTGATACCTTAAATGATAGGTCACGAGACCTGTAATTGCTATACCATACATTTCGTAGAAAGTTCGATTCGAAGAAAATCACCTTACTATAGCTCAGCCGATCCAGAGCTGTAAAAATCCGAAATCTGCAATTGTGCTCCGATTGCGGTTCTTGATACCTCAAATGATAGGTCTCGGGACTTGTAATTGTTATGCCAAACCACATTAAAATTGGTTGATTATTTCCATACATTTAACAGAAAAATCGATTCGAAGAAATCACCTTACTATAGCTCAGCCGATTCAGAGCTGTAAAAATCCGAAATCTGCAATTGTGCTCCGATTGCGGTTCTTGATACCTCAAATGATAGGTCTCGGGACTTGTAATTGTTATGCCAAACCACATTAAAATTGGTTGATTATTTCCATACATTTAACAGAAAAATCGATTCGAAGAAATCACCTTACTATAGCTCAGCCGATTCAGAGCTGTAAAAATCCGAAATCTGCAATTGTGCTCCAATTGCGGTTCTTGATACCTTAAATGATAGGTCACGAGACCTGTAATTGCTATACCATACATTTCGTAGAAAGTTCGATTCGAAGAAAATCACCTTACTATAGCTCAGCCGATCCAGAGCTGTAAAAATCCGAAATCTGCAATTGTGCTCCGATTGCGGTTCTTGATACCTCAAATGATAGGTCTCGGGACTTGTAATTGTTATGCCAAACCACATTAAAATTGGTTGATTATTTCCATACATTTAACAGAAAAATCGATTCGAAGAAATCACCTTACTATAGCTCAGCCGATTCAGAGCTGTAAAAATCCGAAATCTGCAATTGTGCTCCGATTGCGGTTCTTGATACCTCAAATGATAGGTCTCGGGACTTGTAATTGTTATGCCAAACCACATTAAAATTGGTTGATTATTTCCATACATTTAACAGAAAAATCGATTCGAAGAAATCACCTTAATATAGCTCAGCCGATTCAGAGCTGTAAAAATCCGAAATCTGCAATTGTGCTCCAATTGCGGTTCTTGATACCTTAAATGATAGGTCACGAGACCTGTAATTGCTATACCATACATTTCGTAGAAAGTTCGATTCGAAGAAAATCACCTTACTATAGCTCAGCCGATTCAGAGCTGTAAAAATCCGAAATCTGCAATTGTGCTCCGATTGCGGTTCTTGATACCTCAAATGATAGGTCTCGGGACTTGTAATTGTTATGCCAAACCACATTAAAATTGGTTGATTATTTCCATACATTTAACAGAAAAATCGATTCGAAGAAATCACCTTACTATAGCTCAGCCGATTCAGAGCTGTAAAAATCCGAAATCTGCAATTGTGCTCCGATTGCGGTTCTTGATACCTCAAATGATAGGTCTCGGGACTTGTAATTGTTATGCCAAACCACATTAAAATTGGTTGATTATTTCCATACATTTAACAGAAAAATCGATTCGAAGAAATCACCTTAATATAGCTCAGCCGATTCAGAGCTGTAAAAATCCGAAATCTGCAATTGTGCTCCAATTGCGGTTCTTGATACCTTAAATGATAGGTCACGAGACCTGTAATTGCTATACCATACATTTCGTAGAAAGTTCGATTCGAAGAAAATCACCTTACTATAGCTCAGCCGATCCAGAGCTGTAAAAATCCGAAATCTGCAATTGTGCTCCGATTGCGGTTCTTGATACCTCAAATGATAGGTCTCGGGACTTGTAATTGTTATGCCAAACCACATTAAAATTGGTTGATTATTTCCATACATTTAACAGAAAAATCGATTCGAAGAAATCACCTTACTATAGCTCAGCCGATTCAGAGCTGTAAAAATCCGAAATCTGCAATTGTGCTCCGATTGCGGTTCTTGATACCTCAAATGATAGGTCTCGGGACTTGTAATTGTTATGCCAAACCACATTAAAATTGGTTGATTATTTCCATACATTTAACAGAAAAATCGATTCGAAGAAATCACCTTAATATAGCTCAGCCGATTCAGAGCTGTAAAAATCCGAAATCTGCAATTGTGCTCCAATTGCGGTTCTTGATACCTTAAATGATAGGTCACGAGACCTGTAATTGCTATACCATACATTTCGTAGAAAGTTCGATTCGAAGAAAATCACCTTACTATAGCTCAGCCGATTCAGAGCTGTAAAAATCCGAAATCTGCAATTGTGCTCCGATTGCGGTTCTTGATACCTCAAATGATAGGTCTCGGGACTTGTAATTGTTATGCCAAACCACATTAAAATTGGTTGATTATTTCCATACATTTAACAGAAAAATCGATTCGAAGAAATCACCTTACTATAGCTCAGCCGATTCAGAGCTGTAAAAATCCGAAATCTGCAATTGTGCTCCAATTGCGGTTCTTGATACCTTAAATGATAGGTCACGAGACCTGTAATTGCTATACCATACATTTCGTAGAAAGTTCGATTCGAAGAAAATCACCTTACTATAGCTCAGCCGATCCAGAGCTGTAAAAATCCGAAATCTGCAATTGTGCTCCGATTGCGGTTCTTGATACCTCAAATGATAGGTCTCGGGACTTGTAATTGTTATGCCAAACCACATTAAAATTGGTTGATTATTTCCATACATTTAACAGAAAAATCGATTCGAAGAAATCACCTTACTATAGCTCAGCCGATTCAGAGCTGTAAAAATCCGAAATCTGCAATTGTGCTCCAATTGCGGTTCTTGATACCTTAAATGATAGGTCACGAGACCTGTAATTGCTATACCATACATTTCGTAGAAAGTTCGATTCGAAGAAAATCACCTTACTATAGCTCAGCCGATCCAGAGCTGTAAAAATCCGAAATCTGCAATTGTGCTCCGATTGCGGTTCTTGATACCTCAAATGATAGGTCTCGGGACTTGTAATTGTTATGCCAAACCACATTAAAATTGGTTGATTATTTCCATACATTTAACAGAAAAATCGATTCGAAGAAATCACCTTACTATAGCTCAGCCGATTCAGAGCTGTAAAAATCCGAAATCTGCAATTGTGCTCCAATTGCGGTTCTTGATACCTTAAATGATAGGTCACGAGACCTGTAATTGCTATACCATACATTTCGTAGAAAGTTCGATTCGAAGAAAATCACCTTACTATAGCTCAGCCGATTCAGAGCTGTAAAAATCCGAAATCTGCAATTGTGCTCCAATTGCGGTTCTTGATACCTTAAATGATAGGTCACGAGACCTGTAATTGCTATACCATACATTTCGTAGAAAGTTCGATTCGAAGAAAATCACCTTACTATAGCTCAGCCGATCCAGAGCTGTAAAAATCCGAAATCTGCAATTGTGCTCCGATTGCGGTTCTTGATACCTCAAATGATAGGTCTCGGGACTTGTAATTGTTATGCCAAACCACATTAAAATTGGTTGATTATTTCCATACATTTAACAGAAAAATCGATTCGAAGAAATCACCTTACTATAGCTCAGCCGATTCAGAGCTGTAAAAATCCGAAATCTGCAATTGTGCTCCAATTGCGGTTCTTGATACCTTAAATGATAGGTCACGAGACCTGTAATTGCTATACCATACATTTCGTAGAAAGTTCGATTCGAAGAAAATCACCTTACTATAGCTCAGCCGATCCAGAGCTGTAAAAATCCGAAATCTGCAATTGTGCTCCGATTGCGGTTCTTGATACCTCAAATGATAGGTCTCGGGACTTGTAATTGTTATGCCAAACCACATTAAAATTGGTTGATTATTTCCATACATTTAACAGAAAAATCGATTCGAAGAAATCACCTTACTATAGCTCAGCCGATTCAGAGCTGTAAAAATCCGAAATCTGCAATTGTGCTCCAATTGCGGTTCTTGATACCTTAAATGATAGGTCACGAGACCTGTAATTGCTATACCATACATTTCGTAGAAAGTTCGATTCGAAGAAAATCACCTTACTATAGCTCAGCCGATCCAGAGCTGTAAAAATCCGAAATCTGCAATTGTGCTCCGATTGCGGTTCTTGATACCTCAAATGATAGGTCTCGGGACTTGTAATTGTTATGCCAAACCACATTAAAATTGGTTGATTATTTCCATACATTTAACAGAAAAATCGATTCGAAGAAATCACCTTACTATAGCTCAGCCGATTCAGAGCTGTAAAAATCCGAAATCTGCAATTGTGCTCCAATTGCGGTTCTTGATACCTTAAATGATAGGTCACGAGACCTGTAATTGCTATACCATACATTTCGTAGAAAGTTCGATTCGAAGAAAATCACCTTACTATAGCTCAGCCGATCCAGAGCTGTAAAAATCCGAAATCTGCAATTGTGCTCCGATTGCGGTTCTTGATACCTCAAATGATAGGTCTCGGGACTTGTAATTGTTATGCCAAACCACATTAAAATTGGTTGATTATTTCCATACATTTAACAGAAAAATCGATTCGAAGAAATCACCTTACTATAGCTCAGCCGATTCAGAGCTGTAAAAATCCGAAATCTGCAATTGTGCTCCAATTGCGGTTCTTGATACCTTAAATGATAGGTCACGAGACCTGTAATTGCTATACCATACATTTCGTAGAAAGTTCGATTCGAAGAAAATCACCTTACTATAGCTCAGCCGATCCAGAGCTGTAAAAATCCGAAATCTGCAATTGTGCTCCGATTGCGGTTCTTGATACCTCAAATGATAGGTCTCGGGACTTGTAATTGTTATGCCAAACCACATTAAAATTGGTTGATTATTTCCATACATTTAACAGAAAAATCGATTCGAAGAAATCACCTTACTATAGCTCAGCCGATTCAGAGCTGTAAAAATCCGAAATCTGCAATTGTGCTCCAATTGCGGTTCTTGATACCTTAAATGATAGGTCACGAGACCTGTAATTGCTATACCATACATTTCGTAGAAAGTTCGATTCGAAGAAAATCACCTTACTATAGCTCAGCCGATTCAGAGCTGTAAAAATCCGAAATCTGCAATTGTGCTCCGATTGCGGTTCTTGATACCTCAAATGATAGGTCTCGGGACTTGTAATTGTTATGCCAAACCACATTAAAATTGGTTGATTATTTCCATACATTTAACAGAAAAATCGATTCGAAGAAATCACCTTACTATAGCTCAGCCGATTCAGAGCTGTAAAAATCCGAAATCTGCAATTGTGCTCCGATTGCGGTTCTTGATACCTCAAATGATAGGTCTCGGGACTTGTAATTGTTATGCCAAACCACATTAAAATTGGTTGATTATTTCCATACATTTAACAGAAAAATCGATTCGAAGAAATCACCTTACTATAGCTCAGCCGATTCAGAGCTGTAAAAATCCGAAATCTGCAATTGTGCTCCAATTGCGGTTCTTGATACCTTAAATGATAGGTCACGAGACCTGTAATTGCTATACCATACATTTCGTAGAAAGTTCGATTCGAAGAAAATCACCTTACTATAGCTCAGCCGATCCAGAGCTGTAAAAATCCGAAATCTGCAATTGTGCTCCGATTGCGGTTCTTGATACCTCAAATGATAGGTCTCGGGACTTGTAATTGTTATGCCAAACCACATTAAAATTGGTTGATTATTTCCATACATTTAACAGAAAAATCGATTCGAAGAAATCACCTTACTATAGCTCAGCCGATTCAGAGCTGTAAAAATCCGAAATCTGCAATTGTGCTCCAATTGCGGTTCTTGATACCTTAAATGATAGGTCACGAGACCTGTAATTGCTATACCATACATTTCGTAGAAAGTTCGATTCGAAGAAAATCACCTTACTATAGCTCAGCCGATCCAGAGCTGTAAAAATCCGAAATCTGCAATTGTGCTCCGATTGCGGTTCTTGATACCTCAAATGATAGGTCTCGGGACTTGTAATTGTTATGCCAAACCACATTAAAATTGGTTGATTATTTCCATACATTTAACAGAAAAATCGATTCGAAGAAATCACCTTACTATAGCTCAGCCGATTCAGAGCTGTAAAAATCCGAAATCTGCAATTGTGCTCCAATTGCGGTTCTTGATACCTTAAATGATAGGTCACGAGACCTGTAATTGCTATACCATACATTTCGTAGAAAGTTCGATTCGAAGAAAATCACCTTACTATAGCTCAGCCGATTCAGAGCTGTAAAAATCCGAAATCTGCAATTGTGCTCCAATTGCGGTTCTTGATACCTTAAATGATAGGTCACGAGACCTGTAATTGCTATACCATACATTTCGTAGAAAGTTCGATTCGAAGAAAATCACCTTACTATAGCTCAGCCGATCCAGAGCTGTAAAAATCCGAAATCTGCAATTGTGCTCCGATTGCGGTTCTTGATACCTCAAATGATAGGTCTCGGGACTTGTAATTGTTATGCCAAACCACATTAAAATTGGTTGATTATTTCCATACATTTAACAGAAAAATCGATTCGAAGAAATCACCTTACTATAGCTCAGCCGATTCAGAGCTGTAAAAATCCGAAATCTGCAATTGTGCTCCAATTGCGGTTCTTGATACCTTAAATGATAGGTCACGAGACCTGTAATTGCTATACCATACATTTCGTAGAAAGTTCGATTCGAAGAAAATCACCTTACTATAGCTCAGCCGATCCAGAGCTGTAAAAATCCGAAATCTGCAATTGTGCTCCGATTGCGGTTCTTGATACCTCAAATGATAGGTCTCGGGACTTGTAATTGTTATGCCAAACCACATTAAAATTGGTTGATTATTTCCATACATTTAACAGAAAAATCGATTCGAAGAAATCACCTTACTATAGCTCAGCCGATTCAGAGCTGTAAAAATCCGAAATCTGCAATTGTGCTCCAATTGCGGTTCTTGATACCTTAAATGATAGGTCACGAGACCTGTAATTGCTATACCATACATTTCGTAGAAAGTTCGATTCGAAGAAAATCACCTTACTATAGCTCAGCCGATCCAGAGCTGTAAAAATCCGAAATCTGCAATTGTGCTCCGATTGCGGTTCTTGATACCTCAAATGATAGGTCTCGGGACTTGTAATTGTTATGCCAAACCACATTAAAATTGGTTGATTATTTCCATACATTTAACAGAAAAATCGATTCGAAGAAATCACCTTACTATAGCTCAGCCGATTCAGAGCTGTAAAAATCCGAAATCTGCAATTGTGCTCCAATTGCGGTTCTTGATACCTTAAATGATAGGTCACGAGACCTGTAATTGCTATACCATACATTTCGTAGAAAGTTCGATTCGAAGAAAATCACCTTACTATAGCTCAGCCGATCCAGAGCTGTAAAAATCCGAAATCTGCAATTGTGCTCCGATTGCGGTTCTTGATACCTCAAATGATAGGTCTCGGGACTTGTAATTGATATGCCAAACCACATTAAAATTGGTTGATTATTTCCATACATTTAACAGAAAAATCGATTCGAAGAAATCACCTTACTATAGCTCAGCCGATTCAGAGCTGTAAAAATCCGAAATCTGCAATTGTGCTCCAATTGCGGTTCTTGATACCTTAAATGATAGGTCACGAGACCTGTAATTGCTATACCATACATTTCGTAGAAAGTTCGATTCGAAGAAAATCACCTTACTATAGCTCAGCCGATTCAGAGCTGTAAAAATCCGAAATCTGCAATTGTGCTCCGATTGCGGTTCTTGATACCTCAAATGATAGGTCTCGGGACTTGTAATTGTTATGCCAAACCACATTAAAATTGGTTGATTATTTCCATACATTTAACAGAAAAATCGATTCGAAGAAATCACCTTACTATAGCTCAGCCGATTCAGAGCTGTAAAAATCCGAAATCTGCAATTGTGCTCCGATTGCGGTTCTTGATACCTCAAATGATAGGTCTCGGGACTTGTAATTGTTATGCCAAACCACATTAAAATTGGTTGATTATTTCCATACATTTAACAGAAAAATCGATTCGAAGAAATCACCTTACTATAGCTCAGCCGATTCAGAGCTGTAAAAATCCGAAATCTGCAATTGTGCTCCAATTGCGGTTCTTGATACCTTAAATGATAGGTCACGAGACCTGTAATTGCTATACCATACATTTCGTAGAAAGTTCGATTCGAAGAAAATCACCTTACTATAGCTCAGCCGATCCAGAGCTGTAAAAATCCGAAATCTGCAATTGTGCTCCGATTGCGGTTCTTGATACCTCAAATGATAGGTCTCGGGACTTGTAATTGTTATGCCAAACCACATTAAAATTGGTTGATTATTTCCATACATTTAACAGAAAAATCGATTCGAAGAAATCACCTTACTATAGCTCAGCCGATTCAGAGCTGTAAAAATCCGAAATCTGCAATTGTGCTCCAATTGCGGTTCTTGATACCTTAAATGATAGGTCACGAGACCTGTAATTGCTATACCATACATTTCGTAGAAAGTTCGATTCGAAGAAAATCACCTTACTATAGCTCAGCCGATCCAGAGCTGTAAAAATCCGAAATCTGCAATTGTGCTCCGATTGCGGTTCTTGATACCTCAAATGATAGGTCTCGGGACTTGTAATTGTTATGCCAAACCACATTAAAATTGGTTGATTATTTCCATACATTTAACAGAAAAATCGATTCGAAGAAATCACCTTACTATAGCTCAGCCGATTCAGAGCTGTAAAAATCCGAAATCTGCAATTGTGCTCCAATTGCGGTTCTTGATACCTTAAATGATAGGTCACGAGACCTGTAATTGCTATACCATACATTTCGTAGAAAGTTCGATTCGAAGAAAATCACCTTACTATAGCTCAGCCGATTCAGAGCTGTAAAAATCCGAAATCTGCAATTGTGCTCCAATTGCGGTTCTTGATACCTTAAATGATAGGTCACGAGACCTGTAATTGCTATACCATACATTTCGTAGAAAGTTCGATTCGAAGAAAATCACCTTACTATAGCTCAGCCGATCCAGAGCTGTAAAAATCCGAAATCTGCAATTGTGCTCCGATTGCGGTTCTTGATACCTCAAATGATAGGTCTCGGGACTTGTAATTGTTATGCCAAACCACATTAAAATTGGTTGATTATTTCCATACATTTAACAGAAAAATCGATTCGAAGAAATCACCTTACTATAGCTCAGCCGATTCAGAGCTGTAAAAATCCGAAATCTGCAATTGTGCTCCAATTGCGGTTCTTGATACCTTAAATGATAGGTCACGAGACCTGTAATTGCTATACCATACATTTCGTAGAAAGTTCGATTCGAAGAAAATCACCTTACTATAGCTCAGCCGATTCAGAGCTGTAAAAATCCGAAATCTGCAATTGTGCTCCGATTGCGGTTCTTGATACCTCAAATGATAGGTCTCGGGACTTGTAATTGTTATGCCAAACCACATTAAAATTGGTTGATTATTTCCATACATTTAACAGAAAAATCGATTCGAAGAAATCACCTTACTATAGCTCAGCCGATTCAGAGCTGTAAAAATCCGAAATCTGCAATTGTGCTCCGATTGCGGTTCTTGATACCTCAAATGATAGGTCTCGGGACTTGTAATTGTTATGCCAAACCACATTAAAATTGGTTGATTATTTCCATACATTTAACAGAAAAATCGATTCGAAGAAATCACCTTACTATAGCTCAGCCGATTCAGAGCTGTAAAAATCCGAAATCTGCAATTGTGCTCCAATTGCGGTTCTTGATACCTTAAATGATAGGTCACGAGACCTGTAATTGCTATACCATACATTTCGTAGAAAGTTCGATTCGAAGAAAATCACCTTACTATAGCTCAGCCGATCCAGAGCTGTAAAAATCCGAAATCTGCAATTGTGCTCCGATTGCGGTTCTTGATACCTCAAATGATAGGTCTCGGGACTTGTAATTGTTATGCCAAACCACATTAAAATTGGTTGATTATTTCCATACATTTAACAGAAAAATCGATTCGAAGAAATCACCTTACTATAGCTCAGCCGATTCAGAGCTGTAAAAATCCGAAATCTGCAATTGTGCTCCAATTGCGGTTCTTGATACCTTAAATGATAGGTCACGAGACCTGTAATTGCTATACCATACATTTCGTAGAAAGTTCGATTCGAAGAAAATCACCTTACTATAGCTCAGCCGATCCAGAGCTGTAAAAATCCGAAATCTGCAATTGTGCTCCGATTGCGGTTCTTGATACCTCAAATGATAGGTCTCGGGACTTGTAATTGTTATGCCAAACCACATTAAAATTGGTTGATTATTTCCATACATTTAACAGAAAAATCGATTCGAAGAAATCACCTTACTATAGCTCAGCCGATTCAGAGCTGTAAAAATCCGAAATCTGCAATTGTGCTCCAATTGCGGTTCTTGATACCTTAAATGATAGGTCACGAGACCTGTAATTGCTATACCATACATTTCGTAGAAAGTTCGATTCGAAGAAAATCACCTTACTATAGCTCAGCCGATTCAGAGCTGTAAAAATCCGAAATCTGCAATTGTGCTCCAATTGCGGTTCTTGATACCTTAAATGATAGGTCACGAGACCTGTAATTGCTATACCATACATTTCGTAGAAAGTTCGATTCGAAGAAAATCACCTTACTATAGCTCAGCCGATCCAGAGCTGTAAAAATCCGAAATCTGCAATTGTGCTCCGATTGCGGTTCTTGATACCTCAAATGATAGGTCTCGGGACTTGTAATTGTTATGCCAAACCACATTAAAATTGGTTGATTATTTCCATACATTTAACAGAAAAATCGATTCGAAGAAATCACCTTACTATAGCTCAGCCGATTCAGAGCTGTAAAAATCCGAAATCTGCAATTGTGCTCCAATTGCGGTTCTTGATACCTTAAATGATAGGTCACGAGACCTGTAATTGCTATACCATACATTTCGTAGAAAGTTCGATTCGAAGAAAATCACCTTACTATAGCTCAGCCGATCCAGAGCTGTAAAAATCCGAAATCTGCAATTGTGCTCCGATTGCGGTTCTTGATACCTCAAATGATAGGTCTCGGGACTTGTAATTGTTATGCCAAACCACATTAAAATTGGTTGATTATTTCCATACATTTAACAGAAAAATCGATTCGAAGAAATCACCTTACTATAGCTCAGCCGATTCAGAGCTGTAAAAATCCGAAATCTGCAATTGTGCTCCAATTGCGGTTCTTGATACCTTAAATGATAGGTCACGAGACCTGTAATTGCTATACCATACATTTCGTAGAAAGTTCGATTCGAAGAAAATCACCTTACTATAGCTCAGCCGATCCAGAGCTGTAAAAATCCGAAATCTGCAATTGTGCTCCGATTGCGGTTCTTGATACCTCAAATGATAGGTCTCGGGACTTGTAATTGTTATGCCAAACCACATTAAAATTGGTTGATTATTTCCATACATTTAACAGAAAAATCGATTCG
Organism: Tipula vernalis; assembly: GCA_958295665.1. NCBI lineage: Eukaryota > Metazoa > Arthropoda > Insecta > Diptera > Tipulidae > Tipula > Tipula vernalis. The sequence goes on from OY282560.1 coordinate 69,247,553, forward strand.
AAGAAATCACCTTACTATAGCTCAGCCGATTCAGAGCTGTAAAAATCCGAAATCTGCAATTGTGCTCCAATTGCGGTTCTTGATACCTTAAATGATAGGTCACGAGACCTGTAATTGCTATACCATACATTTCGTAGAAAGTTCGATTCGAAGAAAATCACCTTACTATAGCTCAGCCGATCCAGAGCTGTAAAAATCCGAAATCTGCAATTGTGCTCCGATTGCGGTTCTTGATACCTCAAATGATAGGTCTCGGGACTTGTAATTGTTATGCCAAACCACATTAAAATTGGTTGATTATTTCCATACATTTAACAGAAAAATCGATTCGAAGAAATCACCTTACTATAGCTCAGCCGATTCAGAGCTGTAAAAATCCGAAATCTGCAATTGTGCTCCAATTGCGGTTCTTGATACCTTAAATGATAGGTCACGAGACCTGTAATTGCTATACCATACATTTCGTAGAAAGTTCGATTCGAAGAAAATCACCTTACTATAGCTCAGCCGATCCAGAGCTGTAAAAATCCGAAATCTGCAATTGTGCTCCGATTGCGGTTCTTGATACCTCAAATGATAGGTCTCGGGACTTGTAATTGTTATGCCAAACCACATTAAAATTGGTTGATTATTTCCATACATTTAACAGAAAAACCGATTCGAAGAAATCACCTTACTATAGCTCAGCCGATTCAGAGCTGTAAAAATCCGAAATCTGCAATTGTGCTCCAATTGCGGTTCTTGATACCTTAAATGATAGGTCACGAGACCTGTAATTGCTATACCATACATTTCGTAGAAAGTTCGATTCGAAGAAAATCACCTTACTATAGCTCAGCCGATTCAGAGCTGTAAAAATCCGAAATCTGCAATTGTGCTCCGATTGCGGTTCTTGATACCTCAAATGATAGGTCTCGGGACTTGTAATTGTTATGCCAAACCACATTAAAATTGGTTGATTATTTCCATACATTTAACAGAAAAATCGATTCGAAGAAATCACCTTACTATAGCTCAGCCGATTCAGAGCTGTAAAAATCCGAAATCTGCAATTGTGCTCCGATTGCGGTTCTTGATACCTCAAATGATAGGTCTCGGGACTTGTAATTGTTATGCCAAACCACATTAAAATTGGTTGATTATTTCCATACATTTAACAGAAAAATCGATTCGAAGAAATCACCTTACTATAGCTCAGCCGATTCAGAGCTGTAAAAATCCGAAATCTGCAATTGTGCTCCAATTGCGGTTCTTGATACCTTAAATGATAGGTCACGAGACCTGTAATTGCTATACCATACATTTCGTAGAAAGTTCGATTCGAAGAAAATCACCTTACTATAGCTCAGCCGATCCAGAGCTGTAAAAATCCGAAATCTGCAATTGTGCTCCGATTGCGGTTCTTGATACCTCAAATGATAGGTCTCGGGACTTGTAATTGTTATGCCAAACCACATTAAAATTGGTTGATTATTTCCATACATTTAACAGAAAAATCGATTCGAAGAAATCACCTTACTATAGCTCAGCCGATTCAGAGCTGTAAAAATCCGAAATCTGCAATTGTGCTCCAATTGCGGTTCTTGATACCTTAAATGATAGGTCACGAGACCTGTAATTGCTATACCATACATTTCGTAGAAAGTTCGATTCGAAGAAAATCACCTTACTATAGCTCAGCCGATCCAGAGCTGTAAAAATCCGAAATCTGCAATTGTGCTCCGATTGCGGTTCTTGATACCTCAAATGATAGGTCTCGGGACTTGTAATTGTTATGCCAAACCACATTAAAATTGGTTGATTATTTCCATACATTTAACAGAAAAATCGATTCGAAGAAATCACCTTACTATAGCTCAGCCGATTCAGAGCTGTAAAAATCCGAAATCTGCAATTGTGCTCCAATTGCGGTTCTTGATACCTTAAATGATAGGTCACGAGACCTGTAATTGCTATACCATACATTTCGTAGAAAGTTCGATTCGAAGAAAATCACCTTACTATAGCTCAGCCGATTCAGAGCTGTAAAAATCCGAAATCTGCAATTGTGCTCCAATTGCGGTTCTTGATACCTTAAATGATAGGTCACGAGACCTGTAATTGCTATACCATACATTTCGTAGAAAGTTCGATTCGAAGAAAATCACCTTACTATAGCTCAGCCGATCCAGAGCTGTAAAAATCCGAAATCTGCAATTGTGCTCCGATTGCGGTTCTTGATACCTCAAATGATAGGTCTCGGGACTTGTAATTGTTATGCCAAACCACATTAAAATTGGTTGATTATTTCCATACATTTAACAGAAAAATCGATTCGAAGAAATCACCTTACTATAGCTCAGCCGATTCAGAGCTGTAAAAATCCGAAATCTGCAATTGTGCTCCAATTGCGGTTCTTGATACCTTAAATGATAGGTCACGAGACCTGTAATTGCTATACCATACATTTCGTAGAAAGTTCGATTCGAAGAAAATCACCTTACTATAGCTCAGCCGATCCAGAGCTGTAAAAATCCGAAATCTGCAATTGTGCTCCGATTGCGGTTCTTGATACCTCAAATGATAGGTCTCGGGACTTGTAATTGTTATGCCAAACCACATTAAAATTGGTTGATTATTTCCATACATTTAACAGAAAAATCGATTCGAAGAAATCACCTTACTATAGCTCAGCCGATTCAGAGCTGTAAAAATCCGAAATCTGCAATTGTGCTCCAATTGCGGTTCTTGATACCTTAAATGATAGGTCACGAGACCTGTAATTGCTATACCATACATTTCGTAGAAAGTTCGATTCGAAGAAAATCACCTTACTATAGCTCAGCCGATCCAGAGCTGTAAAAATCCGAAATCTGCAATTGTGCTCCGATTGCGGTTCTTGATACCTCAAATGATAGGTCTCGGGACTTGTAATTGTTATGCCAAACCACATTAAAATTGGTTGATTATTTCCATACATTTAACAGAAAAATCGATTCGAAGAAATCACCTTACTATAGCTCAGCCGATTCAGAGCTGTAAAAATCCGAAATCTGCAATTGTGCTCCAATTGCGGTTCTTGATACCTTAAATGATAGGTCACGAGACCTGTAATTGCTATACCATACATTTCGTAGAAAGTTCGATTCGAAGAAAATCACCTTACTATAGCTCAGCCGATTCAGAGCTGTAAAAATCCGAAATCTGCAATTGTGCTCCAATTGCGGTTCTTGATACCTTAAATGATAGGTCACGAGACCTGTAATTGCTATACCATACATTTCGTAGAAAGTTCGATTCGAAGAAAATCACCTTACTATAGCTCAGCCGATCCAGAGCTGTAAAAATCCGAAATCTGCAATTGTGCTCCGATTGCGGTTCTTGATACCTCAAATGATAGGTCTCGGGACTTGTAATTGTTATGCCAAACCACATTAAAATTGGTTGATTATTTCCATACATTTAACAGAAAAATCGATTCGAAGAAATCACCTTACTATAGCTCAGCCGATTCAGAGCTGTAAAAATCCGAAATCTGCAATTGTGCTCCAATTGCGGTTCTTGATACCTTAAATGATAGGTCACGAGACCTGTAATTGCTATACCATACATTTCGTAGAAAGTTCGATTCGAAGAAAATCACCTTACTATAGCTCAGCCGATTCAGAGCTGTAAAAATCCGAAATCTGCAATTGTGCTCCGATTGCGGTTCTTGATACCTCAAATGATAGGTCTCGGGACTTGTAATTGTTATGCCAAACCACATTAAAATTGGTTGATTATTTCCATACATTTAACAGAAAAATCGATTCGAAGAAATCACCTTACTATAGCTCAGCCGATTCAGAGCTGTAAAAATCCGAAATCTGCAATTGTGCTCCGATTGCGGTTCTTGATACCTCAAATGATAGGTCTCGGGACTTGTAATTGTTATGCCAAACCACATTAAAATTGGTTGATTATTTCCATACATTTAACAGAAAAATCGATTCGAAGAAATCACCTTACTATAGCTCAGCCGATTCAGAGCTGTAAAAATCCGAAATCTGCAATTGTGCTCCAATTGCGGTTCTTGATACCTTAAATGATAGGTCACGAGACCTGTAATTGCTATACCATACATTTCGTAGAAAGTTCGATTCGAAGAAAATCACCTTACTATAGCTCAGCCGATCCAGAGCTGTAAAAATCCGAAATCTGCAATTGTGCTCCGATTGCGGTTCTTGATACCTCAAATGATAGGTCTCGGGACTTGTAATTGTTATGCCAAACCACATTAAAATTGGTTGATTATTTCCATACATTTAACAGAAAAATCGATTCGAAGAAATCACCTTACTATAGCTCAGCCGATTCAGAGCTGTAAAAATCCGAAATCTGCAATTGTGCTCCAATTGCGGTTCTTGATACCTTAAATGATAGGTCACGAGACCTGTAATTGCTATACCATACATTTCGTAGAAAGTTCGATTCGAAGAAAATCACCTTACTATAGCTCAGCCGATCCAGAGCTGTAAAAATCCGAAATCTGCAATTGTGCTCCGATTGCGGTTCTTGATACCTCAAATGATAGGTCTCGGGACTTGTAATTGTTATGCCAAACCACATTAAAATTGGTTGATTATTTCCATACATTTAACAGAAAAATCGATTCGAAGAAATCACCTTACTATAGCTCAGCCGATTCAGAGCTGTAAAAATCCGAAATCTGCAATTGTGCTCCAATTGCGGTTCTTGATACCTTAAATGATAGGTCACGAGACCTGTAATTGCTATACCATACATTTCGTAGAAAGTTCGATTCGAAGAAAATCACCTTACTATAGCTCAGCCGATCCAGAGCTGTAAAAATCCGAAATCTGCAATTGTGCTCCGATTGCGGTTCTTGATACCTCAAATGATAGGTCTCGGGACTTGTAATTGTTATGCCAAACCACATTAAAATTGGTTGATTATTTCCATACATTTAACAGAAAAATCGATTCGAAGAAATCACCTTACTATAGCTCAGCCGATTCAGAGCTGTAAAAATCCGAAATCTGCAATTGTGCTCCAATTGCGGTTCTTGATACCTTAAATGATAGGTCACGAGACCTGTAATTGCTATACCATACATTTCGTAGAAAGTTCGATTCGAAGAAAATCACCTTACTATAGCTCAGCCGATCCAGAGCTGTAAAAATCCGAAATCTGCAATTGTGCTCCGATTGCGGTTCTTGATACCTCAAATGATAGGTCTCGGGACTTGTAATTGTTATGCCAAACCACATTAAAATTGGTTGATTATTTCCATACATTTAACAGAAAAATCGATTCGAAGAAATCACCTTACTATAGCTCAGCCGATTCAGAGCTGTAAAAATCCGAAATCTGCAATTGTGCTCCAATTGCGGTTCTTGATACCTTAAATGATAGGTCACGAGACCTGTAATTGCTATACCATACATTTCGTAGAAAGTTCGATTCGAAGAAAATCACCTTACTATAGCTCAGCCGATCCAGAGCTGTAAAAATCCGAAATCTGCAATTGTGCTCCGATTGCGGTTCTTGATACCTCAAATGATAGGTCTCGGGACTTGTAATTGTTATGCCAAACCACATTAAAATTGGTTGATTATTTCCATACATTTAACAGAAAAATCGATTCGAAGAAATCACCTTACTATAGCTCAGCCGATTCAGAGCTGTAAAAATCCGAAATCTGCAATTGTGCTCCAATTGCGGTTCTTGATACCTTAAATGATAGGTCACGAGACCTGTAATTGCTATACCATACATTTCGTAGAAAGTTCGATTCGAAGAAAATCACCTTACTATAGCTCAGCCGATCCAGAGCTGTAAAAATCCGAAATCTGCAATTGTGCTCCGATTGCGGTTCTTGATACCTCAAATGATAGGTCTCGGGACTTGTAATTGTTATGCCAAACCACATTAAAATTGGTTGATTATTTCCATACATTTAACAGAAAAATCGATTCGAAGAAATCACCTTACTATAGCTCAGCCGATTCAGAGCTGTAAAAATCCGAAATCTGCAATTGTGCTCCAATTGCGGTTCTTGATACCTTAAATGATAGGTCACGAGACCTGTAATTGCTATACCATACATTTCGTAGAAAGTTCGATTCGAAGAAAATCACCTTACTATAGCTCAGCCGATTCAGAGCTGTAAAAATCCGAAATCTGCAATTGTGCTCCAATTGCGGTTCTTGATACCTTAAATGATAGGTCACGAGACCTGTAATTGCTATACCATACATTTCGTAGAAAGTTCGATTCGAAGAAAATCACCTTACTATAGCTCAGCCGATCCAGAGCTGTAAAAATCCGAAATCTGCAATTGTGCTCCGATTGCGGTTCTTGATACCTCAAATGATAGGTCTCGGGACTTGTAATTGTTATGCCAAACCACATTAAAATTGGTTGATTATTTCCATACATTTAACAGAAAAATCGATTCGAAGAAATCACCTTACTATAGCTCAGCCGATTCAGAGCTGTAAAAATCCGAAATCTGCAATTGTGCTCCAATTGCGGTTCTTGATACCTTAAATGATAGGTCACGAGACCTGTAATTGCTATACCATACATTTCGTAGAAAGTTCGATTCGAAGAAAATCACCTTACTATAGCTCAGCCGATTCAGAGCTGTAAAAATCCGAAATCTGCAATTGTGCTCCGATTGCGGTTCTTGATACCTCAAATGATAGGTCTCGGGACTTGTAATTGTTATGCCAAACCACATTAAAATTGGTTGATTATTTCCATACATTTAACAGAAAAATCGATTCGAAGAAATCACCTTACTATAGCTCAGCCGATTCAGAGCTGTAAAAATCCGAAATCTGCAATTGTGCTCCGATTGCGGTTCTTGATACCTCAAATGATAGGTCTCGGGACTTGTAATTGTTATGCCAAACCACATTAAAATTGGTTGATTATTTCCATACATTTAACAGAAAAATCGATTCGAAGAAATCACCTTACTATAGCTCAGCCGATTCAGAGCTGTAAAAATCCGAAATCTGCAATTGTGCTCCAATTGCGGTTCTTGATACCTTAAATGATAGGTCACGAGACCTGTAATTGCTATACCATACATTTCGTAGAAAGTTCGATTCGAAGAAAATCACCTTACTATAGCTCAGCCGATCCAGAGCTGTAAAAATCCGAAATCTGCAATTGTGCTCCGATTGCGGTTCTTGATACCTCAAATGATAGGTCTCGGGACTTGTAATTGTTATGCCAAACCACATTAAAATTGGTTGATTATTTCCATACATTTAACAGAAAAATCGATTCGAAGAAATCACCTTACTATAGCTCAGCCGATTCAGAGCTGTAAAAATCCGAAATCTGCAATTGTGCTCCAATTGCGGTTCTTGATACCTTAAATGATAGGTCACGAGACCTGTAATTGCTATACCATACATTTCGTAGAAAGTTCGATTCGAAGAAAATCACCTTACTATAGCTCAGCCGATCCAGAGCTGTAAAAATCCGAAATCTGCAATTGTGCTCCGATTGCGGTTCTTGATACCTCAAATGATAGGTCTCGGGACTTGTAATTGTTATGCCAAACCACATTAAAATTGGTTGATTATTTCCATACATTTAACAGAAAAATCGATTCGAAGAAATCACCTTACTATAGCTCAGCCGATTCAGAGCTGTAAAAATCCGAAATCTGCAATTGTGCTCCAATTGCGGTTCTTGATACCTTAAATGATAGGTCACGAGACCTGTAATTGCTATACCATACATTTCGTAGAAAGTTCGATTCGAAGAAAATCACCTTACTATAGCTCAGCCGATTCAGAGCTGTAAAAATCCGAAATCTGCAATTGTGCTCCAATTGCGGTTCTTGATACCTTAAATGATAGGTCACGAGACCTGTAATTGCTATACCATACATTTCGTAGAAAGTTCGATTCGAAGAAAATCACCTTACTATAGCTCAGCCGATCCAGAGCTGTAAAAATCCGAAATCTGCAATTGTGCTCCGATTGCGGTTCTTGATACCTCAAATGATAGGTCTCGGGACTTGTAATTGTTATGCCAAACCACATTAAAATTGGTTGATTATTTCCATACATTTAACAGAAAAATCGATTCGAAGAAATCACCTTACTATAGCTCAGCCGATTCAGAGCTGTAAAAATCCGAAATCTGCAATTGTGCTCCAATTGCGGTTCTTGATACCTTAAATGATAGGTCACGAGACCTGTAATTGCTATACCATACATTTCGTAGAAAGTTCGATTCGAAGAAAATCACCTTACTATAGCTCAGCCGATCCAGAGCTGTAAAAATCCGAAATCTGCAATTGTGCTCCGATTGCGGTTCTTGATACCTCAAATGATAGGTCTCGGGACTTGTAATTGTTATGCCAAACCACATTAAAATTGGTTGATTATTTCCATACATTTAACAGAAAAATCGATTCGAAGAAATCACCTTACTATAGCTCAGCCGATTCAGAGCTGTAAAAATCCGAAATCTGCAATTGTGCTCCAATTGCGGTTCTTGATACCTTAAATGATAGGTCACGAGACCTGTAATTGCTATACCATACATTTCGTAGAAAGTTCGATTCGAAGAAAATCACCTTACTATAGCTCAGCCGATCCAGAGCTGTAAAAATCCGAAATCTGCAATTGTGCTCCGATTGCGGTTCTTGATACCTCAAATGATAGGTCTCGGGACTTGTAATTGTTATGCCAAACCACATTAAAATTGGTTGATTATTTCCATACATTTAACAGAAAAATCGATTCGAAGAAATCACCTTACTATAGCTCAGCCGATTCAGAGCTGTAAAAATCCGAAATCTGCAATTGTGCTCCAATTGCGGTTCTTGATACCTTAAATGATAGGTCACGAGACCTGTAATTGCTATACCATACATTTCGTAGAAAGTTCGATTCGAAGAAAATCACCTTACTATAGCTCAGCCGATCCAGAGCTGTAAAAATCCGAAATCTGCAATTGTGCTCCGATTGCGGTTCTTGATACCTCAAATGATAGGTCTCGGGACTTGTAATTGTTATGCCAAACCACATTAAAATTGGTTGATTATTTCCATACATTTAACAGAAAAATCGATTCGAAGAAATCACCTTACTATAGCTCAGCCGATTCAGAGCTGTAAAAATCCGAAATCTGCAATTGTGCTCCAATTGCGGTTCTTGGTACCTTAAATGATAGGTCACGAGACCTGTAATTGCTATACCATACATTTCGTAGAAAGTTCGATTCGAAGAAAATCACCTTACTATAGCTCAGCCGATCCAGAGCTGTAAAAATCCGAAATCTGCAATTGTGCTCCGATTGCGGTTCTTGATACCTCAAATGATAGGTCTCGGGACTTGTAATTGTTATGCCAAACCACATTAAAATTGGTTGATTATTTCCATACATTTAACAGAAAAATCGATTCGAAGAAATCACCTTACTATAGCTCAGCCGATTCAGAGCTGTAAAAATCCGAAATCTGCAATTGTGCTCCAATTGCGGTTCTTGATACCTTAAATGATAGGTCACGAGACCTGTAATTGCTATACCATACATTTCGTAGAAAGTTCGATTCGAAGAAAATCACCTTACTATAGCTCAGCCGATTCAGAGCTGTAAAAATCCGAAATCTGCAATTGTGCTCCGATTGCGGTTCTTGATACCTCAAATGATAGGTCTCGGGACTTGTAATTGTTATGCCAAACCACATTAAAATTGGTTGATTATTTCCATACATTTAACAGAAAAATCGATTCGAAGAAATCACCTTACTATAGCTCAGCCGATTCAGAGCTGTAAAAATCCGAAATCTGCAATTGTGCTCCGATTGCGGTTCTTGATACCTCAAATGATAGGTCTCGGGACTTGTAATTGTTATGCCAAACCACATTAAAATTGGTTGATTATTTCCATACATTTAACAGAAAAATCGATTCGAAGAAATCACCTTACTATAGCTCAGCCGATTCAGAGCTGTAAAAATCCGAAATCTGCAATTGTGCTCCAATTGCGGTTCTTGATACCTTAAATGATAGGTCACGAGACCTGTAATTGCTATACCATACATTTCGTAGAAAGTTCGATTCGAAGAAAATCACCTTACTATAGCTCAGCCGATCCAGAGCTGTAAAAATCCGAAATCTGCAATTGTGCTCCGATTGCGGTTCTTGATACCTCAAATGATAGGTCTCGGGACTTGTAATTGTTATGCCAAACCACATTAAAATTGGTTGATTATTTCCATACATTTAACAGAAAAATCGATTCGAAGAAATCACCTTACTATAGCTCAGCCGATTCAGAGCTGTAAAAATCCGAAATCTGCAATTGTGCTCCAATTGCGGTTCTTGATACCTTAAATGATAGGTCACGAGACCTGTAATTGCTATACCATACATTTCGTAGAAAGTTCGATTCGAAGAAAATCACCTTACTATAGCTCAGCCGATCCAGAGCTGTAAAAATCCGAAATCTGCAATTGTGCTCCGATTGCGGTTCTTGATACCTCAAATGATAGGTCTCGGGACTTGTAATTGTTATGCCAAACCACATTAAAATTGGTTGATTATTTCCATACATTTAACAGAAAAATCGATTCGAAGAAATCACCTTACTATAGCTCAGCCGATTCAGAGCTGTAAAAATCCGAAATCTGCAATTGTGCTCCAATTGCGGTTCTTGATACCTTAAATGATAGGTCACGAGACCTGTAATTGCTATACCATACATTTCGTAGAAAGTTCGATTCGAAGAAAATCACCTTACTATAGCTCAGCCGATTCAGAGCTGTAAAAATCCGAAATCTGCAATTGTGCTCCAATTGCGGTTCTTGATACCTTAAATGATAGGTCACGAGACCTGTAATTGCTATACCATACATTTCGTAGAAAGTTCGATTCGAAGAAAATCACCTTACTATAGCTCAGCCGATCCAGAGCTGTAAAAATCCGAAATCTGCAATTGTGCTCCGATTGCGGTTCTTGATACCTCAAATGATAGGTCTCGGGACTTGTAATTGTTATGCCAAACCACATTAAAATTGGTTGATTATTTCCATACATTTAACAGAAAAATCGATTCGAAGAAATCACCTTACTATAGCTCAGCCGATTCAGAGCTGTAAAAATCCGAAATCTGCAATTGTGCTCCAATTGCGGTTCTTGATACCTTAAATGATAGGTCACGAGACCTGTAATTGCTATACCATACATTTCGTAGAAAGTTCGATTCGAAGAAAATCACCTTACTATAGCTCAGCCGATCCAGAGCTGTAAAAATCCGAAATCTGCAATTGTGCTCCGATTGCGGTTCTTGATACCTCAAATGATAGGTCTCGGGACTTGTAATTGTTATGCCAAACCACATTAAAATTGGTTGATTATTTCCATACATTTAACAGAAAAATCGATTCGAAGAAATCACCTTACTATAGCTCAGCCGATTCAGAGCTGTAAAAATCCGAAATCTGCAATTGTGCTCCAATTGCGGTTCTTGATACCTTAAATGATAGGTCACGAGACCTGTAATTGCTATACCATACATTTCGTAGAAAGTTCGATTCGAAGAAAATCACCTTACTATAGCTCAGCCGATCCAGAGCTGTAAAAATCCGAAATCTGCAATTGTGCTCCGATTGCGGTTCTTGATACCTCAAATGATAGGTCTCGGGACTTGTAATTGTTATGCCAAACCACATTAAAATTGGTTGATTATTTCCATACATTTAACAGAAAAATCGATTCGAAGAAATCACCTTACTATAGCTCAGCCGATTCAGAGCTGTAAAAATCCGAAATCTGCAATTGTGCTCCAATTGCGGTTCTTGATACCTTAAATGATAGGTCACGAGACCTGTAATTGCTATACCATACATTTCGTAGAAAGTTCGATTCGAAGAAAATCACCTTACTATAGCTCAGCCGATCCAGAGCTGTAAAAATCCGAAATCTGCAATTGTGCTCCGATTGCGGTTCTTGATACCTCAAATGATAGGTCTCGGGACTTGTAATTGTTATGCCAAACCACATTAAAATTGGTTGATTATTTCCATACATTTAACAGAAAAATCGATTCGAAGAAATCACCTTACTATAGCTCAGCCGATTCAGAGCTGTAAAAATCCGAAATCTGCAATTGTGCTCCAATTGCGGTTCTTGATACCTTAAATGATAGGTCACGAGACCTGTAATTGCTATACCATACATTTCGTAGAAAGTTCGATTCGAAGAAAATCACCTTACTATAGCTCAGCCGATCCAGAGCTGTAAAAATCCGAAATCTGCAATTGTGCTCCGATTGCGGTTCTTGATACCTCAAATGATAGGTCTCGGGACTTGTAATTGTTATGCCAAACCACATTAAAATTGGTTGATTATTTCCATACATTTAACAGAAAAATCGATTCGAAGAAATCACCTTACTATAGCTCAGCCGATTCAGAGCTGTAAAAATCCGAAATCTGCAATTGTGCTCCAATTGCGGTTCTTGATACCTTAAATGATAGGTCACGAGACCTGTAATTGCTATACCATACATTTCGTAGAAAGTTCGATTCGAAGAAAATCACCTTACTATAGCTCAGCCGATCCAGAGCTGTAAAAATCCGAAATCTGCAATTGTGCTCCGATTGCGGTTCTTGATACCTCAAATGATAGGTCTCGGGACTTGTAATTGTTATGCCAAACCACATTAAAATTGGTTGATTATTTCCATACATTTAACAGAAAAATCGATTCGAAGAAATCACCTTACTATAGCTCAGCCGATTCAGAGCTGTAAAAATCCGAAATCTGCAATTGTGCTCCAATTGCGGTTCTTGATACCTTAAATGATAGGTCACGAGACCTGTAATTGCTATACCATACATTTCGTAGAAAGTTCGATTCGAAGAAAATCACCTTACTATAGCTCAGCCGATCCAGAGCTGTAAAAATCCGAAATCTGCAATTGTGCTCCGATTGCGGTTCTTGATACCTCAAATGATAGGTCTCGGGACTTGTAATTGTTATGCCAAACCACATTAAAATTGGTTGATTATTTCCATACATTTAACAGAAAAATCGATTCGAAGAAATCACCTTACTATAGCTCAGCCGATTCAGAGCTGTAAAAATCCGAAATCTGCAATTGTGCTCCAATTGCGGTTCTTGATACCTTAAATGATAGGTCACGAGACCTGTAATTGCTATACCATACATTTCGTAGAAAGTTCGATTCGAAGAAAATCACCTTACTATAGCTCAGCCGATCCAGAGCTGTAAAAATCCGAAATCTGCAATTGTGCTCCGATTGCGGTTCTTGATACCTCAAATGATAGGTCTCGGGACTTGTAATTGTTATGCCAAACCACATTAAAATTGGTTGATTATTTCCATACATTTAACAGAAAAATCGATTCGAAGAAATCACCTTACTATAGCTCAGCCGATTCAGAGCTGTAAAAATCCGAAATCTGCAATTGTGCTCCAATTGCGGTTCTTGATACCTTAAATGATAGGTCACGAGACCTGTAATTGCTATACCATACATTTCGTAGAAAGTTCGATTCGAAGAAAATCACCTTACTATAGCTCAGCCGATCCAGAGCTGTAAAAATCCGAAATCTGCAATTGTGCTCCGATTGCGGTTCTTGATACCTCAAATGATAGGTCTCGGGACTTGTAATTGTTATGCCAAACCACATTAAAATTGGTTGATTATTTCCATACATTTAACAGAAAAATCGATTCGAAGAAATCACCTTACTATAGCTCAGCCGATTCAGAGCTGTAAAAATCCGAAATCTGCAATTGTGCTCCAATTGCGGTTCTTGATACCTTAAATGATAGGTCACGAGACCTGTAATTGCTATACCATACATTTCGTAGAAAGTTCGATTCGAAGAAAATCACCTTACTATAGCTCAGCCGATCCAGAGCTGTAAAAATCCGAAATCTGCAATTGTGCTCCGATTGCGGTTCTTGATACCTCAAATGATAGGTCTCGGGACTTGTAATTGTTATGCCAAACCACATTAAAATTGGTTGATTATTTCCATACATTTAACAGAAAAATCGATTCGAAGAAATCACCTTACTATAGCTCAGCCGATTCAGAGCTGTAAAAATCCGAAATCTGCAATTGTGCTCCAATTGCGGTTCTTGATACCTTAAATGATAGGTCACGAGACCTGTAATTGCTATACCATACATTTCGTAGAAAGTTCGATTCGAAGAAAATCACCTTACTATAGCTCAGCCGATTCAGAGCTGTAAAAATCCGAAATCTGCAATTGTGCTCCGATTGCGGTTCTTGATACCTCAAATGATAGGTCTCGGGACTTGTAATTGTTATGCCAAACCACATTAAAATTGGTTGATTATTTCCATACATTTAACAGAAAAATCGATTCGAAGAAATCACCTTACTATAGCTCAGCCGATTCAGAGCTGTAAAAATCCGAAATCTGCAATTGTGCTCCAATTGCGGTTCTTGATACCTTAAATGATAGGTCACGAGACCTGTAATTGCTATACCATACATTTCGTAGAAAGTTCGATTCGAAGAAAATCACCTTACTATAGCTCAGCCGATTCAGAGCTGTAAAAATCCGAAATCTGCAATTGTGCTCCGATTGCGGTTCTTGATACCTCAAATGATAGGTCTCGGGACTTGTAATTGTTATGCCAAACCACATTAAAATTGGTTGATTATTTCCATACATTTAACAGAAAAATCGATTCGAAGAAATCACCTTACTATAGCTCAGCCGATTCAGAGCTGTAAAAATCCGAAATCTGCAATTGTGCTCCAATTGCGGTTCTTGATACCTTAAATGATAGGTCACGAGACCTGTAATTGCTATACCATACATTTCGTAGAAAGTTCGATTCGAAGAAAATCACCTTACTATAGCTCAGCCGATCCAGAGCTGTAAAAATCCGAAATCTGCAATTGTGCTCCGATTGCGGTTCTTGATACCTCAAATGATAGGTCTCGGGACTTGTAATTGTTATGCCAAACCACATTAAAATTGGTTGATTATTTCCATACATTTAACAGAAAAATCGATTCGAAGAAATCACCTTACTATAGCTCAGCCGATTCAGAGCTGTAAAAATCCGAAATCTGCAATTGTGCTCCAATTGCGGTTCTTGATACCTTAAATGATAGGTCACGAGACCTGTAATTGCTATACCATACATTTCGTAGAAAGTTCGATTCGAAGAAAATCACCTTACTATAGCTCAGCCGATCCAGAGCTGTAAAAATCCGAAATCTGCAATTGTGCTCCGATTGCGGTTCTTGATACCTCAAATGATAGGTCTCGGGACTTGTAATTGTTATGCCAAACCACATTAAAATTGGTTGATTATTTCCATACATTTAACAGAAAAATCGATTCGAAGAAATCACCTTACTATAGCTCAGCCGATTCAGAGCTGTAAAAATCCGAAATCTGCAATTGTGCTCCAATTGCGGTTCTTGATACCTTAAATGATAGGTCACGAGACCTGTAATTGCTATACCATACATTTCGTAGAAAGTTCGATTCGAAGAAAATCACCTTACTATAGCTCAGCCGATCCAGAGCTGTAAAAATCCGAAATCTGCAATTGTGCTCCGATTGCGGTTCTTGATACCTCAAATGATAGGTCTCGGGACTTGTAATTGTTATGCCAAACCACATTAAAATTGGTTGATTATTTCCATACATTTAACAGAAAAATCGATTCGAAGAAATCACCTTACTATAGCTCAGCCGATTCAGAGCTGTAAAAATCCGAAATCTGCAATTGTGCTCCAATTGCGGTTCTTGATACCTTAAATGATAGGTCACGAGACCTGTAATTGCTATACCATACATTTCGTAGAAAGTTCGATTCGAAGAAAATCACCTTACTATAGCTCAGCCGATTCAGAGCTGTAAAAATCCGAAATCTGCAATTGTGCTCCGATTGCGGTTCTTGATACCTCAAATGATAGGTCTCGGGACTTGTAATTGTTATGCCAAACCACATTAAAATTGGTTGATTATTTCCATACATTTAACAGAAAAATCGATTCGAAGAAATCACCTTACTATAGCTCAGCCGATTCAGAGCTGTAAAAATCCGAAATCTGCAATTGTGCTCCAATTGCGGTTCTTGATACCTTAAATGATAGGTCACGAGACCTGTAATTGCTATACCATACATTTCGTAGAAAGTTCGATTCGAAGAAAATCACCTTACTATAGCTCAGCCGATCCAGAGCTGTAAAAATCCGAAATCTGCAATTGTGCTCCGATTGCGGTTCTTGATACCTCAAATGATAGGTCTCGGGACTTGTAATTGTTATGCCAAACCACATTAAAATTGGTTGATTATTTCCATACATTTAACAGAAAAATCGATTCGAAGAAATCACCTTACTATAGCTCAGCCGATTCAGAGCTGTAAAAATCCGAAATCTGCAATTGTGCTCCAATTGCGGTTCTTGATACCTTAAATGATAGGTCACGAGACCTGTAATTGCTATACCATACATTTCGTAGAAAGTTCGATTCGAAGAAAATCACCTTACTATAGCTCAGCCGATTCAGAGCTGTAAAAATCCGAAATCTGCAATTGTGCTCCGATTGCGGTTCTTGATACCTCAAATGATAGGTCTCGGGACTTGTAATTGTTATGCCAAACCACATTAAAATTGGTTGATTATTTCCATACATTTAACAGAAAAATCGATTCGAAGAAATCACCTTACTATAGCTCAGCCGATTCAGAGCTGTAAAAATCCGAAATCTGCAATTGTGCTCCAATTGCGGTTCTTGATACCTTAAATGATAGGTCACGAGACCTGTAATTGCTATACCATACATTTCGTAGAAAGTTCGATTCGAAGAAAATCACCTTACTATAGCTCAGCCGATTCAGAGCTGTAAAAATCCGAAATCTGCAATTGTGCTCCGATTGCGGTTCTTGATACCTCAAATGATAGGTCTCGGGACTTGTAATTGTTATGCCAAACCACATTAAAATTGGTTGATTATTTCCATACATTTAACAGAAAAATCGATTCGAAGAAATCACCTTACTATAGCTCAGCCGATTCAGAGCTGTAAAAATCCGAAATCTGCAATTGTGCTCCAATTGCGGTTCTTGATACCTTAAATGATAGGTCACGAGACCTGTAATTGCTATACCATACATTTCGTAGAAAGTTCGATTCGAAGAAAATCACCTTACTATAGCTCAGCCGATCCAGAGCTGTAAAAATCCGAAATCTGCAATTGTGCTCCGATTGCGGTTCTTGATACCTCAAATGATAGGTCTCGGGACTTGTAATTGTTATGCCAAACCACATTAAAATTGGTTGATTATTTCCATACATTTAACAGAAAAATCGATTCGAAGAAATCACCTTACTATAGCTCAGCCGATTCAGAGCTGTAAAAATCCGAAATCTGCAATTGTGCTCCAATTGCGGTTCTTGATACCTTAAATGATAGGTCACGAGACCTGTAATTGCTATACCATACATTTCGTAGAAAGTTCGATTCGAAGAAAATCACCTTACTATAGCTCAGCCGATTCAGAGCTGTAAAAATCCGAAATCTGCAATTGTGCTCCGATTGCGGTTCTTGATACCTCAAATGATAGGTCTCGGGACTTGTAATTGTTATGCCAAACCACATTAAAATTGGTTGATTATTTCCATACATTTAACAGAAAAATCGATTCGAAGAAATCACCTTACTATAGCTCAGCCGATTCAGAGCTGTAAAAATCCGAAATCTGCAATTGTGCTCCAATTGCGGTTCTTGATACCTTAAATGATAGGTCACGAGACCTGTAATTGCTATACCATACATTTCGTAGAAAGTTCGATTCGAAGAAAATCACCTTACTATAGCTCAGCCGATCCAGAGCTGTAAAAATCCGAAATCTGCAATTGTGCTCCGATTGCGGTTCTTGATACCTCAAATGATAGGTCTCGGGACTTGTAATTGTTATGCCAAACCACATTAAAATTGGTTGATTATTTCCATACATTTAACAGAAAAATCGATTCGAAGAAATCACCTTACTATAGCTCAGCCGATTCAGAGCTGTAAAAATCCGAAATCTGCAATTGTGCTCCAATTGCGGTTCTTGATACCTTAAATGATAGGTCACGAGACCTGTAATTGCTATACCATACATTTCGTAGAAAGTTCGATTCGAAGAAAATCACCTTACTATAGCTCAGCCGATTCAGAGCTGTAAAAATCCGAAATCTGCAATTGTGCTCCGATTGCGGTTCTTGATACCTCAAATGATAGGTCTCGGGACTTGTAATTGTTATGCCAAACCACATTAAAATTGGTTGATTATTTCCATACATTTAACAGAAAAATCGATTCGAAGAAATCACCTTACTATAGCTCAGCCGATTCAGAGCTGTAAAAATCCGAAATCTGCAATTGTGCTCCAATTGCGGTTCTTGATACCTTAAATGATAGGTCACGAGACCTGTAATTGCTATACCATACATTTCGTAGAAAGTTCGATTCGAAGAAAATCACCTTACTATAGCTCAGCCGATTCAGAGCTGTAAAAATCCGAAATCTGCAATTGTGCTCCGATTGCGGTTCTTGATACCTCAAATGATAGGTCTCGGGACTTGTAATTGTTATGCCAAACCACATTAAAATTGGTTGATTATTTCCATACATTTAACAGAAAAATCGATTCGAAGAAATCACCTTACTATAGCTCAGCCGATTCAGAGCTGTAAAAATCCGAAATCTGCAATTGTGCTCCAATTGCGGTTCTTGATACCTTAAATGATAGGTCACGAGACCTGTAATTGCTATACAATACATTTCGTAGAAAGTTCGATTCGAAGAAAATCACCTTACTATAGCTCAGCCGATCCAGAGCAGTAAAAATCCGAAATCTGCAATTGTGCTCCGATTGCGGTTCTTGATACCTCAAATGATAGGTCTCGGGACTTGTAATTGTTATGCCAAACCACATTAAAATTGGTTGATTATTTCCATACATTTAACAGAAAAATCGATTCGAAGAAATCACCTTACTATAGCTCAGCCGATTCAGAGCTGTAAAAATCCGAAATCTGCAATTGTGCTCCAATTGCGGTTCTTGATACCTTAAATGATAGGTCACGAGACCTGTAATTGCTATACCATACATTTCGTAGAAAGTTCGATTCGAAGAAAATCACCTTACTATAGCTCAGCCGATCCAGAGCTGTAAAAATCCGAAATCTGCAATTGTGCTCCGATTGCGGTTCTTGATACCTCAAATGATAGGTCTCGGGACTTGTAATTGTTATGCCAAACCACATTAAAATTGGTTGATTATTTCCATACATTTAACAGAAAAATCGATTCGAAGAAATCACCTTACTATAGCTCAGCCGATTCAGAGCTGTAAAAATCCGAAATCTGCAATTGTGCTCCAATTGCGGTTCTTGATACCTTAAATGATAGGTCACGAGACCTGTAATTGCTATACCATACATTTCGTAGAAAGTTCGATTCGAAGAAAATCACCTTACTATAGCTCAGCCGATTCAGAGCTGTAAAAATCCGAAATCTGCAATTGTGCTCCGATTGCGGTTCTTGATACCTCAAATGATAGGTCTCGGGACTTGTAATTGTTATGCCAAACCACATTAAAATTGGTTGATTATTTCCATACATTTAACAGAAAAATCGATTCGAAGAAATCACCTTACTATAGCTCAGCCGATTCAGAGCTGTAAAAATCCGAAATCTGCAATTGTGCTCCAATTGCGGTTCTTGATACCTTAAATGATAGGTCACGAGACCTGTAATTGCTATACCATACATTTCGTAGAAAGTTCGATTCGAAGAAAATCACCTTACTATAGCTCAGCCGATCCAGAGCTGTAAAAATCCGAAATCTGCAATTGTGCTCCGATTGCGGTTCTTGATACCTCAAATGATAGGTCTCGGGACTTGTAATTGTTATGCCAAACCACATTAAAATTGGTTGATTATTTCCATACATTTAACAGAAAAATCGATTCGAAGAAATCACCTTACTATAGCTCAGCCGATTCAGAGCTGTAAAAATCCGAAATCTGCAATTGTGCTCCAATTGCGGTTCTTGATACCTTAAATGATAGGTCACGAGACCTGTAATTGCTATACCATACATTTCGTAGAAAGTTCGATTCGAAGAAAATCACCTTACTATAGCTCAGCCGATTCAGAGCTGTAAAAATCCGAAATCTGCAATTGTGCTCCGATTGCGGTTCTTGATACCTCAAATGATAGGTCTCGGGACTTGTAATTGTTATGCCAAACCACATTAAAATTGGTTGATTATTTCCATACATTTAACAGAAAAATCGATTCGAAGAAATCACCTTACTATAGCTCAGCCGATTCAGAGCTGTAAAAATCCGAAATCTGCAATTGTGCTCCAATTGCGGTTCTTGATACCTTAAATGATAGGTCACGAGACCTGTAATTGCTATACCATACATTTCGTAGAAAGTTCGATTCGAAGAAAATCACCTTACTATAGCTCAGCCGATCCAGAGCTGTAAAAATCCGAAATCTGCAATTGTGCTCCGATTGCGGTTCTTGATACCTCAAATGATAGGTCTCGGGACTTGTAATTGTTATGCCAAACCACATTAAAATTGGTTGATTATTTCCATACATTTAACAGAAAAATCGATTCGAAGAAATCACCTTACTATAGCTCAGCCGATTCAGAGCTGTAAAAATCCGAAATCTGCAATTGTGCTCCAATTGCGGTTCTTGATACCTTAAATGATAGGTCACGAGACCTGTAATTGCTATACCATACATTTCGTAGAAAGTTCGATTCGAAGAAAATCACCTTACTATAGCTCAGCCGATTCAGAGCTGTAAAAATCCGAAATCTGCAATTGTGCTCCGATTGCGGTTCTTGATACCTCAAATGATAGGTCTCGGGACTTGTAATTGTTATGCCAAACCACATTAAAATTGGTTGATTATTTCCATACATTTAACAGAAAAATCGATTCGAAGAAATCACCTTACTATAGCTCAGCCGATTCAGAGCTGTAAAAATCCGAAATCTGCAATTGTGCTCCAATTGCGGTTCTTGATACCTTAAATGATAGGTCACGAGACCTGTAATTGCTATACCATACATTTCGTAGAAAGTTCGATTCGAAGAAAATCACCTTACTATAGCTCAGCCGATCCAGAGCTGTAAAAATCCGAAATCTGCAATTGTGCTCCGATTGCGGTTCTTGATACCTCAAATGATAGGTCTCGGGACTTGTAATTGTTATGCCAAACCACATTAAAATTGGTTGATTATTTCCATACATTTAACAGAAAAATCGATTCGAAGAAATCACCTTACTATAGCTCAGCCGATTCAGAGCTGTAAAAATCCGAAATCTGCAATTGTGCTCCAATTGCGGTTCTTGATACCTTAAATGATAGGTCACGAGACCTGTAATTGCTATACCATACATTTCGTAGAAAGTTCGATTCGAAGAAAATCACCTTACTATAGCTCAGCCGATTCAGAGCTGTAAAAATCCGAAATCTGCAATTGTGCTCCGATTGCGGTTCTTGATACCTCAAATGATAGGTCTCGGGACTTGTAATTGTTATGCCAAACCACATTAAAATTGGTTGATTATTTCCATACATTTAACAGAAAAATCGATTCGAAGAAATCACCTTACTATAGCTCAGCCGATTCAGAGCTGTAAAAATCCGAAATCTGCAATTGTGCTCCAATTGCGGTTCTTGATACCTTAAATGATAGGTCACGAGACCTGTAATTGCTATACCATACATTTCGTAGAAAGTTCGATTCGAAGAAAATCACCTTACTATAGCTCAGCCGATTCAGAGCTGTAAAAATCCGAAATCTGCAATTGTGCTCCGATTGCGGTTCTTGATACCTCAAATGATAGGTCTCGGGACTTGTAATTGTTATGCCAAACCACATTAAAATTGGTTGATTATTTCCATACATTTAACAGAAAAATCGATTCGAAGAAATCACCTTACTATAGCTCAGCCGATTCAGAGCTGTAAAAATCCGAAATCTGCAATTGTGCTCCAATTGCGGTTCTTGATACCTTAAATGATAGGTCACGAGACCTGTAATTGCTATACCATACATTTCGTAGAAAGTTCGATTCGAAGAAAATCACCTTACTATAGCTCAGCCGATCCAGAGCTGTAAAAATCCGAAATCTGCAATTGTGCTCCGATTGCGGTTCTTGATACCTCAAATGATAGGTCTCGGGACTTGTAATTGTTATGCCAAACCACATTAAAATTGGTTGATTATTTCCATACATTTAACAGAAAAATCGATTCGAAGAAATCACCTTACTATAGCTCAGCCGATTCAGAGCTGTAAAAATCCGAAATCTGCAATTGTGCTCCAATTGCGGTTCTTGATACCTTAAATGATAGGTCACGAGACCTGTAATTGCTATACCATACATTTCGTAGAAAGTTCGATTCGAAGAAAATCACCTTACTATAGCTCAGCCGATCCAGAGCTGTAAAAATCCGAAATCTGCAATTGTGCTCCGATTGCGGTTCTTGATACCTCAAATGATAGGTCTCGGGACTTGTAATTGTTATGCCAAACCACATTAAAATTGGTTGATTATTTCCATACATTTAACAGAAAAATCGATTCGAAGAAATCACCTTACTATAGCTCAGCCGATTCAGAGCTGTAAAAATCCGAAATCTGCAATTGTGCTCCAATTGCGGTTCTTGATACCTTAAATGATAGGTCACGAGACCTGTAATTGCTATACCATACATTTCGTAGAAAGTTCGATTCGAAGAAAATCACCTTACTATAGCTCAGCCGATTCAGAGCTGTAAAAATCCGAAATCTGCAATTGTGCTCCGATTGCGGTTCTTGATACCTCAAATGATAGGTCTCGGGACTTGTAATTGTTATGCCAAACCACATTAAAATTGGTTGATTATTTCCATACATTTAACAGAAAAATCGATTCGAAGAAATCACCTTACTATAGCTCAGCCGATTCAGAGCTGTAAAAATCCGAAATCTGCAATTGTGCTCCAATTGCGGTTCTTGATACCTTAAATGATAGGTCACGAGACCTGTAATTGCTATACCATACATTTCGTAGAAAGTTCGATTCGAAGAAAATCACCTTACTATAGCTCAGCCGATTCAGAGCTGTAAAAATCCGAAATCTGCAATTGTGCTCCGATTGCGGTTCTTGATACCTCAAATGATAGGTCTCGGGACTTGTAATTGTTATGCCAAACCACATTAAAATTGGTTGATTATTTCCATACATTTAACAGAAAAATCGATTCGAAGAAATCACCTTACTATAGCTCAGCCGATTCAGAGCTGTAAAAATCCGAAATCTGCAATTGTGCTCCAATTGCGGTTCTTGATACCTTAAATGATAGGTCACGAGACCTGTAATTGCTATACCATACATTTCGTAGAAAGTTCGATTCGAAGAAAATCACCTTACTATAGCTCAGCCGATCCAGAGCTGTAAAAATCCGAAATCTGCAATTGTGCTCCGATTGCGGTTCTTGATACCTCAAATGATAGGTACTCGGGACTTGTAATTGTTATGCCAAACCACATTAAAATTGGTTGATTATTTCCATACATTTAACAGAAAAATCGATTCGAAGAAATCACCTTACTATAGCTCAGCCGATTCAGAGCTGTAAAAATCCGAAATCTGCAATTGTGCTCCAATTGCGGTTCTTGATACCCTTAAATGATAGGTCACGAGACCTGTAATTGCTATACCATACATTTCGTAGAAAGTTCGATTCGAAGAAAATCACCTTACTATAGCTCAGCCGATCCAGAGCTGTAAAAATCCGAAATCTGCAATTGTGCTCCGATTGCGGTTCTTGATACCTCAAATGATAGGTCTCGGGACTTGTAATTGTTATGCCAAACCACATTAAAATTGGTTGATTATTTCCATACATTTAACAGAAAAATCGATTCGAAGAAATCACCTTACTATAGCTCAGCCGATTCAGAGCTGTAAAAATCCGAAATCTGCAATTGTGCTCCAATTGCGGTTCTTGATACCTTAAATGATAGGTCACGAGACCTGTAATTGCTATACCATACATTTCGTAGAAAGTTCGATTCGAAGAAAATCACCTTACTATAGCTCAGCCGATTCAGAGCTGTAAAAATCCGAAATCTGCAATTGTGCTCCGATTGCGGTTCTTGATACCTCAAATGATAGGTCTCGGGACTTGTAATTGTTATGCCAAACCACATTAAAATTGGTTGATTATTTCCATACATTTAACAGAAAAATCGATTCGAAGAAATCACCTTACTATAGCTCAGCCGATTCAGAGCTGTAAAAATCCGAAATCTGCAATTGTGCTCCAATTGCGGTTCTTGATACCTTAAATGATAGGTCACGAGACCTGTAATTGCTATACCATACATTTCGTAGAAAGTTCGATTCGAAGAAAATCACCTTACTATAGCTCAGCCGATTCAGAGCTGTAAAAATCCGAAATCTGCAATTGTGCTCCGATTGCGGTTCTTGATACCTCAAATGATAGGTCTCGGGACTTGTAATTGTTATGCCAAACCACATTAAAATTGGTTGATTATTTCCATACATTTAACAGAAAAATCGATTCGAAGAAATCACCTTACTATAGCTCAGCCGATTCAGAGCTGTAAAAATCCGAAATCTGCAATTGTGCTCCAATTGCGGTTCTTGATACCTTAAATGATAGGTCACGAGACCTGTAATTGCTATACCATACATTTCGTAGAAAGTTCGATTCGAAGAAAATCACCTTACTATAGCTCAGCCGATTCAGAGCTGTAAAAATCCGAAATCTGCAATTGTGCTCCGATTGCGGTTCTTGATACCTCAAATGATAGGTCTCGGGACTTGTAATTGTTATGCCAAACCACATTAAAATTGGTTGATTATTTCCATACATTTAACAGAAAAATCGATTCGAAGAAATCACCTTACTATAGCTCAGCCGATTCAGAGCTGTAAAAATCCGAAATCTGCAATTGTGCTCCAATTGCGGTTCTTGATACCTTAAATGATAGGTCACGAGACCTGTAATTGCTATACCATACATTTCGTAGAAAGTTCGATTCGAAGAAAATCACCTTACTATAGCTCAGCCGATTCAGAGCTGTAAAAATCCGAAATCTGCAATTGTGCTCCGATTGCGGTTCTTGATACCTCAAATGATAGGTCTCGGGACTTGTAATTGTTATGCCAAACCACATTAAAATTGGTTGATTATTTCCATACATTTAACAGAAAAATCGATTCGAAGAAATCACCTTACTATAGCTCAGCCGATTCAGAGCTGTAAAAATCCGAAATCTGCAATTGTGCTCCAATTGCGGTTCTTGATACCTTAAATGATAGGTCACGAGACCTGTAATTGCTATACCATACATTTCGTAGAAAGTTCGATTCGAAGAAAATCACCTTACTATAGCTCAGCCGATCCAGAGCTGTAAAAATCCGAAATCTGCAATTGTGCTCCGATTGCGGTTCTTGATACCTCAAATGATAGGTCTCGGGACTTGTAATTGTTATGCCAAACCACATTAAAATTGGTTGATTATTTCCATACATTTAACAGAAAAATCGATTCGAAGAAATCACCTTACTATAGCTCAGCCGATTCAGAGCTGTAAAAATCCGAAATCTGCAATTGTGCTCCAATTGCGGTTCTTGATACCTTAAATGATAGGTCACGAGACCTGTAATTGCTATACCATACATTTCGTAGAAAGTTCGATTCGAAGAAAATCACCTTACTATAGCTCAG